>JAHHFK020000439.1:0-118748 GCA_024533555.2 Aedes koreicus
ACTTATGTAAAGGCCGATTTCAAACAGCTACCGGGACAAAACATTTTACTTGGCTACGGCTCGGGGAGATGTTCCTGCCAAATTCAAGTTTGTATTGTTTGCAGATAAATTTGCACGTAAATACATGATTTGGCAAGGCATCTGTAGCTGCGGTAGGAAGACCAAGGTTTTCATCACTGATAAGATATTTAATTCAGAGCTGTACAGAACGGCATGTCTCCAAAAGCTAATATTGCTGTTCATCAGATCCCACAATGAACCTGTCATGTTTTGGCCAGATCTCGCAAGCTGTCATTACAGTAAAACAGTGCTACAGTGGTATGAAACCAACGGGATTCAGTTTATACCGAAAGAGCTCAACCCACCAAACTGTCCCCAGCTCAGACCGATAGAGAGATTTTGGGCTATTATGAAGAGGAAGCTGAAGGTGAATGGCAGTGTCGTCAAAAGCATCAATGAATTGAGAACCAAGTGGAATAAGATTGCCAAAACGATGGATGAGAAAAATGTGCGCCAGTTGATGAAACGTATTCCGGGAAAAGTCCGCAAATTTCGCCGAAATCGAGATGATTATTGTTTTGTATTTTCCCTCTAAAGTTCACATAAAGTTGAATGTTTTAGTTAAAACAGAATACTATTTTGTTAATGTATATCCGAAATATGCGCAATAGTCTATGTTCCAATTCTAACTGGGCCACACTTTACGATGGAGATGGAGTGACAACCAGAGTCTAGGAAGGAATGAACAGTATAATTTTCTTATCCTGCTGATTCGATTGTGGTGCTGAGAATTCTACTTCAACAGTTTCAGGGAGAGTGACACACCCTTCCCAATAAGCCATCCTGTGTAAAGCTTGATAAGTATTGCGAAATGCGTTACTCGATTTGTTGGATCGTATCGTTGGAAGGAGACTCTTATGTACCCGCGGGTTGCTTCTATAGAATGCTTCTATCAAAATTAAAAATGGTTTAAAAAAAAAAAAATATTCTCAAAAAAAAAACAGTGATGCAAATTGTGACTTTACTCCGCATGCACAACTTCGCAGAAGGTTTTATTTTTATATCAGGCTTCCCTGAAAAAATAGAGCTGTTCTATATAAAAAAATAGTGATCTAGATAAAAGAAATGATGCCAAAAGATAGATATGATTCACCTGAACAACCTTTTTGAATGTTTTGGTTCGATATATGCTTCTATCAAAAGATAGAATTGATCTAGATAATAAAAAAGTTATCTAGATCAAAACCACTGATGCCAAAATGTAGCTTTAATCCACATTAAAAACTTTGCAGAAGGTTTTGTTTTAACATCAGGCTCCACTCAAAAGATAGAGCTGATATAGTTCAAATAAAAGTGATCTAGATAAAAATAAATGATGTAAAAAGATAGATATCATTCACTTGAACAACTTAACTGCCATTTTTGCTTCGATATAATGCTTCTATCAACATATATAATTGATCTAGATAAAAAAAAGTAATCTAGATCAAAATAATGTGACCATGGCACAGTATCCAAACAGCTTGGTGGAGTTTAGAAAAAAAAAAGGGGGCTTAGCATTAGAGTGTCGGTGTAGAAGAACAATTTTGTCAACGGAAATCGGTGATATCAAGCTGCCTAAGCAAAACGTTCAAAACAAATTTTCATTTGGCTGCTTTTTAAAGAAGAAAAAAAAAATAGAGAGAATCAGAGCCATAAATATGATGGGTTCGTTGTGGTAATGTCATGAGTAATTATTTACAGCTACCATTATATCGAATATATGGATATATCGAATATTTTCATGTCGAACATTTAGAACTACATGGTGCAATTTGATGCGTATTCAAAAAAGTAAGGGCCGACGATCATAGTTTTGACAAGACCACTTGCACAATTTATCTCAAAATACGATCTCCTAGTAAACAAAAATACTAATCAAATCACTATTTTAGTACTTTCTAAGTAGAAAAACAACAAGATAGCTCATGGCAGAAGCTGTCAAGCAATGAAACAGCAAATTGGTCTTATGGTTGGTATTCAACAGAGACCATAAATATTTCTCGACGGAAAAGTTTTATGAGGGGTTTGAAATAGTAAAGTTAAGACCAATAAATTTTTGGTGGCTTGGGGGGGGGGTTTTGTTATTTTGAAAGTTGTATTGGAATAAAAATCATTGAAATCTTGATCATTAAATATTGTAATTTGAGAACTTCCGTTGTTTTTTTTGTTGTTTTTTTTTATAATTTAAAAAAAAAGGGTTTTTTTTTTGTGTTTTTTTGTGAATTTTAAAAATATATTTTTTTTTTTTTTTTTTTTGTTTTTTTTATAATATTGTATTTTATTGGTGTGGGTTTTTTTTTTTTTTTTTTTCTAAAAATTAATAAAATTTTAAATTTTAAAATTTAAAAAAAAAAAAAAATTTTTTTTTTTTTTTTTTTTATTTTATTAAATTATATAAATAAAAATTTTTCATACTTACCAATCAGACCAAGGCCGGTGTGGCCTCTGCTGTACACAGAAGTTGTCTCCATTGTAATCGGTCCAAGGCTGTACCTCGCCAGCCCCGCTGTCTGCGAAGAGTCCGCAGGTCGCCTTCTACTTGATCTATCTACCTTGCTCATTGCGCGCCTCTTCTTCTTCTTGTGCCCGTCGGTTCGTTTTCGAGAATCATTTTAACAGGGCTGTCGTCCGACATTCTTACGACATGCCCAGCCCATCGTAGTCGACCGATTTTAGCGATGTGTACGATGGGAGGTTCTCCCAGCAACTGGTGCAATTCGTGGTTCATTCGCCTCCTCCACGTTCCGTCTTCCATCTGCACTCCACCGTAGATCGTACGCAGCACCTTCCGTTCAAAGACACCAAGGGCGCGTTGGTCCTCCACTAGCAATGTCCATGTTTCGTGGCCGTAGAGAACTACCGGTCTAATTAATGTCTTGTAGATGGTCAACTTTGTAGTTCGGCGAACTTTGTTCGATCTTAGCGTCCTTCGGAGTCCAAAGTAGGCACGATTGCCAGCCATAATGCGCCTTTGTATCTCTCTGCTGGTGCCGTTATCGGCGGTCACCAATGAGCCCAGATACACGAATTCGTCTACTACCTCAATTTCATCACCGTCGATCTGAACTCGTGGTAGGAGGCTAACATTGTCTTCTCGTGAGCCTCTTCCCTTCATGTATTTTGTTTTCAACGCATTAATCACAAGCCCAATCCTACCAGCTTCAGCCTTAAGTCTGATGTACGTTTCCGCCATCGTCTCAAAGTTACGTGCTACGATATCAACGTCGTCAGCGAAGCCAAATAGTTGGACAGACTTCCTGAATGAAGATCGTACCACTCGTGTCAATTCCAGCTCTTCGAATCACACCCTCCAACGCAATGTTAAACAACAAACACGACAATCCTTCACCTTGCCGTAACCCTCTCCGAGATTCGAAGGAACTCAAGAATATCGCTGATACTCGGACGACACACATCACTCGATCCATCGTTGCTTTGATCAACCGCGTCAGTTTTTCCGGAAATCCATATTCGTGCATAATCTGCCATAGCTGGTCTCGATCGATTGTATCATAAGCTGATTTGAAATCGATGAAAAGATTATGTGTGGGCACGTTATATTCGCGACATTGCTGCTGCACTTGCCGAATCGCGAAAATCTGGTTCGTAGTAGCGCGGGCACCCATGAATCCCGCTTGGTAGTGCCCCACGAACTCCTTTGCAATTGGTGATAGGCGGCGGCATAGAATTTGGGAGAGCAACTTGTAGGCGACGCTCAGTTGCGTGATTGCACGATAATTGCAGCAATCCAGCTTGTCGCCCTTTTTATAGATGGGACACACTATTCCTTCCACCCAATCCTCTGGTAAACATTCCTCCTACCAACTCTTGGTAATTACCCAGTGGAGCCCCGGCGGGGGCGTCCCCCCCCTGTGTTTTTTTGTGTGTCTCTCTACATTTCTTTTCTGTTTTGTCTTGTTTTGTTTTTTCGGGGGGGATTTTAACAGCGGAATTGATTATATCCGTTTTGAGTGTATTTTTTGATAGCTTATCGCTAAATATAAATAAGTTTGTTTATATTTATCAGCTACCATGGAAGCCACACGGGAGCAAGTTTTAAAATTACATTTGCAAAAGCTTGGACCGTGTCAGATATTCCATAGCCTTAAACAGTTCGGAGTGAGTAAACGTTTTGTTTTTCGTACCTTGAAATGGTTCAAGGAAACTGGAAATGTCCATATTCAATACAAAGGAGGTGCCAGAACGAAGAAAGATATCAAATGTGTGACGGAGCGAATGAGACGTAATCCGGCCGTAGCTGGCCGTAAATTGAGCAAACAATTTCAAATGTCCCCTGCTTCAATGAACAGGCTCATCAGACATGATCTGGAATGCAAGCCGTACAAGAAACAATGGGTTCACGGGTTGACGGTTTGAAATCTTTTGGTTCGGTACGGTGACTTCGAGATTTTATTTTCGGATGAAAAGCTCTTCCTTCTTCAGTACAGTCATAATCAACAAAATGATCGTGTGTATGGCAAAAGTCTTGCCAATATTTCAAGAGATAAACTAGCTGTAGAACGCTATCAGAATGCATTGCAAGTCGTGGTATGGGGCGCCGTTTCACGAAAAGGAAAACTTCCTCTTCTTTTCGTAGAACCTAACGTAAAAATCAACACTGAATATTAAATCGAGCAGGTTTTGAAGAACCATCTGCTTCCTTATGCTTCAACGCTGTATGAGAATACACCATATTGTTTCCAACAGGAATCAGCTCAAGCTCACAAGGCAAAGAAGACATAAGCGTGGTGCACGGAAAATTTGCCCGTTTTCATCACAAGCGAAGAATGGCCTGAATCTTCACTGAATCTCAACCCACTTGTCTACTTTGTTTTGGGTTATATGCTTCAACATATAGGCCCTACGAAAGAGCTTACGTTAGATCGATTCAAGAAACATTTGGTTGATATTTGGGACCAAATTCCTCAAGAAATCGTGCGTGCGTGCTGCGATGGGTTTACAAAGCGTTTGCACAAAGTTATCAAGAGAGATTCGAATTGAAATAATATGGTTTATTTATATATCTTTCAATTGAAAAATAAATGCTATGATTCAGTTGATTTGTTTTGCTGTAATCCCATTTTGTTTTAGTGACACCTATTGTGAGACACCCTGTAATAGCTCGCTTGAGAGTTGGTCAACAGCTGTCCAGCAGCTTCAGCCGACCAATTTCCTCCTCAACTTCCTGAAGGGAAGTTACTATATTTTACTTAGTTGCAATAAGGGCGTCTCTGGGAAAAATAGTTGCACAAAACCTAATGACTTCCTCAATCTGAATCAAAATCATTTGCTAAGCTAATGTTGGTGTTTTGAGTTCATTTTTTGGTGTCAAAAGTTTTAAGGATTTGTAATTCATATTCTCCATTTAGCACACCAAAAAGGAACTTCTAATACATAATACAGTTTTTAATGATTTTTACTGAATACTATTGTTAAATGTAATGAATGCATAAAAGTTCTCCTACAAGATGAAACTTGTTGTGCTTGTGCTGCCTGACATTCAATAAGGTTAATCTAAAAACTTCCACGTCTTGCCGTAAAAGCTTCTCACCCCCAACATAACATCAGAAAGCATATTTTATCGCATCCTCTAATTACCAGTTATGAACGTCCGAGATACATTGTTCCAACCGATTTGACAGCACTTAATCTTATTAATTAGCACAGAACCAATAAATTTGGCGACGACATGTCATACTCACCTCCCCCAGGATCCGCGCGGCGGCACTGCTGCCGGTATCATTGACCATACCGTCTGGCAGGGCAAGGCAAACATTCTGCTCCGAGTTGGTTGCCCGGTACTGGCCCACCAGGAAGTGTGGCAGAGCGAAAACAAACGCTCCGAGACCCATCACCACGACGCCCCAGCCGATCCAGCGTGGTTTCGATGCGCCCAACCGCCCTCCGAAGTACGACACCGGTACCAGGCACAGGAACGAGGCGATGTCGTACCCACTGGCCACCAGGCCGGTCTGAGTCGATCTTAAACCGAACCGTCGCTCGATCGTCGTGATGACAACGTTGATGAAACCATTGACGACGAGTCCTGTGGAGGTGGAGAGAATGGAAAGCTTTTTTAACAAACGGTAAACAAACACAAGGGCTGCTGACTGGGAGAAGTGAAAGTGGGTGGTTGTTTGTGTTAGAGCAGTTGTCTGACTTGTGAGCTGAGTTCGGATTAGTGCCAAATTTGTCAAACCCAGAGACTTCAATGATAGTAATGGGAACAGTATGATGAGTGTTTCGTATCGATAACACATCTCAAAAGGAGGAATGATTAAAGAAACGTCTGCTACAATGTTAAAAGGTTCTTCCTAAGAAAAAAATAAAATAAAAAATGGACAGGTACAACAAAGCAGGCGCTGTCTGGTGAAACCACACTGTCCAGCCATACAAGGAACGAACCGTTTTCAATAGAACGGAGGTTTGGTTGAAAGTGAACAAATTGACTGCAGCAGCGGTTGATGTCACGTTGTGAATTCTTCATAAGGTGAAAGTACATTCCAGTGAACGAAATGAAGAGAATGCATGCATGTTGTTCTCTGTGACGGATTGTTGCTTCCATGGCTTACAGTTACAAACCCACATATCAGGATAAATTGGAGGTACTAATTGCATCTGCAGCCTGTGCAATCGTGCATGTTATAGAAGCCTAATTTTATCCCCGCCGCCAAGGGAGTCTAGCTCATTGCCCATATGGAGGTATGGCTAATTATGGTGATTATACGTCCGACGCATGTCGCTGATTAATTCATAGTTATATTGCGTGATAACAAGAATGCGCTCTAATGTGGTACACAGCAGAAGCAGAATCTCCACAGGTTGAAATCAACTCAAACGCGAGCAATTCCTTGTAGGATCTGTGCCCCAATAGAAGAAGCAATTCAGCACATAGTTAAGAGAAAACACCAATCTTATTCGGTTGCATTTCTTTCAAATAGATTTCTTGAAAACCGCCTTGAAATAATAGCTCAACCTCTCATACGATGATTGCCATATTTTTGGATTACCCACCGTCACGTGCCGCCGGCACGTGGTGTTTGTTTGTTTGTTTACTCGTTGACAACGGGCCGTTCATTATCGGTGAACCATACGCTGAAAACAGTCTGCTTAGTTTCGGCAGAACTCCTGAGAAAAGCAACCCAGTCCCCAAGACAACTACTCTCGAGTTAGATGAGTTTTCTTTCCCCACCCCGTCGCGATTATATTTGGATAGCAACCGCTCTTCTGCTAGAGCAAAGTGGTGTGGGGTGATCAGTACACACAATTATGCTCTTCAGTGATACTGAAAGCATGAAATTATGGCTATATAATAGCGCAGTAAAACGCGTTGTTTACATTTGCTTCAATGCTTTTTGCAGGGGGAGGCAATCATTTTTGGTTTGCAATGTCTTGATGGTTTGAAAAGGGAGGTAATATAATCGCCGATTGCCAACACTTCATTTGCCAAAAGCAGGAATGAACTCCACTTACATGTGGCTGTAAGGCTGCTAACCGCTACTTGCACTTGTGGTAGCACGCGTCAATATGGATTCTTTTATGCTGCAATCGAATATCCAATTTCAGAATTTTCTCCTTTCGCTGGGACTCGGATTGCCATTCATGTCATAGGGACGATTGGTGGAAAACCGAGGGCATGCTTCATCGTCGTTGTCGTCGTCGTCAAGCAAGCATGTTTATGTCTTTTGAAAAGAACTTCTGTTCACATTTCAACTGGAGCGTATAGAAATTTGTGTGACCTGTCACATCAAGAAGTCCTGACCCTTCACTTGATAGTATCGAAACTGGGCCACACGATTCCACTCTGGGCGCACATGTCTCAGCACAGACGACAACGACGTCGAAAGTTTTGCTGAGATAGTTCTACAGTCTG
Source organism: Aedes koreicus (assembly GCA_024533555.2). Taxonomy (NCBI): domain Eukaryota; kingdom Metazoa; phylum Arthropoda; class Insecta; order Diptera; family Culicidae; genus Aedes; species Aedes koreicus. Next base: position 7,916 of record JAHHFK020000439.1, read on the forward strand.
TATTGCAAAACAATTCTTCCCGCTTTCTTTGGGTCGATAAACAACATCAGAGAAGGGTAGGGAAACTTCATCCAGACTATGATTCATATGGGTTTCTCCCGCTGGCCAGTAGATTTGGTGGAACTGATAAGACTGGGCCAGCTTGCCAACCGAATGGTCACCCGTCGTAAAAATAATATAAAGCCAATTGGAAAACATTGGAAGTTTTTGACCGATTCTGGATAAGGAAGTTTATTTCACGGAATGGAAAACTCAATACTTTCCAACGTTTCACAAAAAGTTTTGTGTTTCCCGTTTTGCTCATAAAATCTCGAGTACTTTTTCAAAAGTACGTAAGACACAAAATGTAAACTTTTGCACTTTTTGGGAATAATGTAGATACTTCGCTTGTGTTGTAACTTGCACGTTTTGTTATATCATTAGAATTCCCATAAACGACGCGTTTGTAAAAGGCTTTATACCACAAGGTGAACAATTTAGATTTTTTTGTGAAAATTGATTTATCGTATAAAAATTATTTTACAACGTGTCTGTAGCACAAAAATGAGCAGCTGGTAAGTAAGTTCCCGGGTGCAGGTACAGGGGATGATCAAAAAGGAGAAGACTAGCAAAATTTTGTCCAGATTCAAAGTTATACAGTTCGGTTAATAATTAACCGATTTTGATGAAACTAGAAGCGTTCGACGGAGAATTTATTTTTGTTTTAGCATGTTTAATCAAAATTTAATTTGACTTCCGGACACTGGAGATATCACGGATACTTTGAGGCTATGTCAAATGTGCTAGTTTTCTGCAGCTCGTTATTTTTTATGTTACTTGAAAATCGGAAATATTATATTTTTCTCAGAAATAAGAATTCATAACAAGTCTGTCAGTGGTTAAAGATCGTGAATCGGCCCATAAACAACCGAGATATGGCTATTTCCGTAAAATGTAGTTTTTTACCCAATTGCCTGACACTTCTTATGTTGAAAAACTCCTTTTTAATTTATCTGTAACTCTGCGTACCCTTAACCAAATTAGATGCAACTGTTTCCATACGATCACAAATTTATTCTAGTTTTTAGAAGAGTAACGGACATTCCGTTGTTTTCCGTAGTTCCGGATTCATTATCGGGAATCGTGAAGGAAGTACCCTACCAGTGTAATGGCCAGAGTTAGAACTGTATCAAACCTGGCTTGCGACATATCAAACTTCATGATTTTACAAACCAATACCACTGGTAGTCAACCTGAGAGTATTCTTTCACATTGGCCACACCTGGTGACGTTCCGGATTCCGGGTTCCCCCAGGGAAGTGGCCAGATTTCGAATGATGTCAAACCCTGGCTTGCGACACATCAAACTTCATGATTTTACAAAACAATACCGCTGGTGGTCAACCTGAGAGTATTCGGTCACATTAGCCACACCTGGTGACGTTGCGGATTCCGGGTTCCCCCGGGGAATTGGCGAGATATAGAACGATTCCAAACTATGGATTGCGACACATCAAACTTCATGATTTTACAAATCAAGATTACTGGTGCTCAACCTGAGAGTTTTCGGTCACATTGGTTAGACCTGGTGACGCTCCGGGATCCGGGTTCCCCCAGGGAAGTGGCTGGATTTAGAACGATGTCCAACCTGGCTAGCAACACATCAAACTTCATGATTTTACAAACTAATACCACTAGTGGCGAATCTGAGGTTTCTATTGTGGGCATCAGGATTCAATGGCAAATTATTCAAACATAGTTTCGAAAATATATAAAAGTTCGGATATGCTAACCATAATTCAGTTATTTTGATTAGATAGATCGTTTCAAAGGAAAATCGCGTTTAATAAGGCGTGGGTCCACCATTCGCATTCAAAACGGCTAGGATACGCCTAGGGATGGAATCGTACAATTTTCGGATTGTTTCGATAGGTATTTTATACCACTCATCGATCAAAACCTTCTCTAACGCTTTTAGAGACGATGGTGGTGGAAATACACTTCTCACGCGTGCTTCTAATGTAGACCAAAGTGGCTCGATAATGTTGAGGTCTGGTGACTGTGCTGGCCAATCAAGGCGATGAAAGTCTGTGTCATGCTCTTCGTACCACGCCTTTATGATTTGAGCAGTGTGGATTGGAGCGTTGTCATCTTGGAAGATTCCTCTGCCATCAGGAAAGATGGTCTTCATCATTGGCAGCACCTGTTGGGCAATTGTGTTATTTTAAGTATATTGTGAAGGTTTTCTAAAAAATACCTGGTCATCCAATATTTCTTGATAATCTTTAGCCTTTATTTTTCCCTTCATAGCAACTAAAGGCCCAAGAGAATGCCACGATATTGCACCCCATACCATAACTGACCCCCCGCCATGTTTAACGGTTGGCAGAAGGCAGCCAGGGTTGTAGGCTTCTCCAGGAGTACGCCATACGTACACTCGACCTGTAGTTGGAAACAAGGTAAAAGATGATTCGTCCGACCACACAACTTGGTTCCATTGATCTGGCGTCCATTCCTTATGATCCTTGCACCAGCGCTTCCTGTTTACCGCGTTTTGCGTAAAGATTCATGTCGTGCAGCTCCCTTCGGACAGTTGATGTAGAAACTGGTTCTTGAGGGGCTTTTTTCAAAAGGGGGGTTTTTTTTACCACAATTATGGGGTGGTTTGGTTTGGCTTTGGGGTTCCAGGGGGGGTGGGGGGGGGTCTTTTTTCTTCTCCCCCCGCCCCCTTTTTTTTTTTGGGGGGTTTTTTTTTTTTTTTTTTTTTTTTTTTATTTTATGGGCAGGCGTGGGGCCGGGGCATGGCTTCTGACAATCCTTTTTTTCAGGCGCAGTCAACACAAACGCTCATTCAATTTCATTACCTCCGTTTTGTGCCGTTCCCCGCACACTATTCATTAGTCCATACTACTTCTCGCCATCATGCCTACACCTGCACAGCGGAACGAATAGGAAGCAAAATTCATTCACGCACTCTCTTCACGCTGCTCCCTTTTGATTTTTTCACATTTCCATTTCGTCCAAGATCCCTTTGCCGTTTACGGTAGTGAATGATTGCGAAAAAAAATGTCAGTTCGACGGCAGTCACCACTAGCGTATGAAGTTTTTCGGTTATTCAAAAAACAGGTGGAATTCGAAAGAAATGGCTACACAGGGCAAGCGAAAATTTCGAGACTATGGCCTGTTGCCTAGATAACTTAGTAAAAATGTTGTAATTATTTTCAATGGAAATGTATGACATTCGGTTGTACTTTTTTCAATGGCTCATCCAAACACAAACCAAAGGAACAAAACCTGTACAGAGTGAATTCCCAACAAACATTGGTGTTGAATTAGAGCTTGTTCAAGCAAATTTGGAGAAGCTATTCAGCTTTTTCTTCTAGAATAGCTGAATAGCTTCTCCAAATTTGTTTGAACAAGCTCTAATTCACCACCGATGTTTGTTGGGTTATTATGTTTTCATTATCAAAGGGCCAATGAATCATATTTTTTTTTTAAACTTAATTGTTTATTTATAAGGCTCAAGTGCCATAGGCATAACGGAGCCGAGTTCTTTTTCATTTTTACAACGATAATAACTTACTTACTAGGTTAGTTTTGGAAAGCCGAAAAACTCGCGGCTTGGTCGAGGTTAGGGATTACAATGATTCGGGAAGGAATAGGGAAGTAGGAATCTTAACGTTGCCTATCAACAGCAGATTGGCGATGCTATATTGATGCTGTATGTCTGGCGTAGATGTTGCATTGGGTTAAGCTGTAACGATACAATAGAAGCGGTATTACGGGAGAGGGGGCGAGGTGGACATGTTGAAGCGACAGCTAAGAGAGGATCAAACGAATACATCTATTTGTTTCAAGAACTTGTAAATTAGCCCCATATAGTCCAAGTCCAGCTTACCCAGCACCTCTCTGATATCTTCCTTCTCTGGTTTCCCTCGGGCCCGTAGGGATGCGCAAGGATCAGATCTGGCAATTTCGTAATCGAGGCAATGCCAGACAACGTAGTTGGTGTCCTGATAACCTGCACCACAGCCGCATTGATTGGTGTCTGAGAGACCTATTCGATAGAAATGAGAGCCTAACGAGTAGTGATTGGACATTAGACGACACATTACCTTGATAAAACCCCGGCTAATATCCAACCCTCTGAACCACGATTTTGTCGATACCTGTGGGAGAATGGAATGTAACCATCTGCCCAAATCCCCTGCATCCCATTTTTGTTGCCAGCTGATCAAGGCCTGTTGACGGAAAATAGCAAAAAAATCGCTGAAGGCAATTTGTCGATCATAAATATCGCCTGCCATAGCGCCCACCTTGGCAAGTGAGTCCGCTTTCTCATTACCCGGAATGGAGCAATGAGAAGGGACCCAAACCAAGGTCATGGTGTAGGAATTGTTTGATAGGGCACTCAAAAGAGATCGTATTTCGCTAACGAAATACGGTGAGTGCCTTGCCGGCCTCATTGAACGAATAGCCTGAAGTGAGCTGAGACTATCCGTAAAAATGAAAAATTGATCAGAGGGAAGAGAGGCAATTCGCTCTAATGCATAGTGTATATCCGCCAATTCTGCGACGTATACGGAGCAAGGATTTTGAAGTTTGAAGGAGGCGCTATGAATTTCGTTAAAAACACCAAATCCAGTTGAATCATTTGATTTTTACCTGTCGGTGTAAAACTTTCTGTCACTTCTGATATGGCCAAACTTGCTTGCAAAAATTGATGGAATGTACTCCGAACGGAGTGGATCTGGTATTCCACGAGCTTCTTGCTTCATGGTTAGATCAAAAACTACAGTAGAACTAGAGAAGTCTTAGGAGTAATCACGATTAGGAACATTCGAAGAAGGGCTCACCTCCAGAGTCATGTACCAATGGTACAGTGTCATGAACTTAGTTTGAGGATTTCGTTCGATTAGCTTTTGAAAATTTTCAATTACCAATGGATTTAGCACCTCACAGCATGTGAGGAACCGGAACGATAGCTCCACAAAACGATCTGATAAAGGAAGAACTCCTGCTAATACCTCCAAACTCATAGTATGAGTTGAGTTTATGCAGCCTAACGCGATACGAAGACAACGGTACTGGATTCGCTTCAGCTTCAGAACGATACAGCTTTATCAGATCTTCCGGGTGGGCTCCCCACCATGTTCCGGTGATAGTACGCATGAAGTTTATTCGCTGCTGGCATTTCTGATACAGATACTTAATGTGCTTTCCCCAGGTGCATTTAGAATCCAACCAGACCCCTAGGTATTTATTAGACAAACTTTGAGTTATTATTTTACCCATGAGTTGAAGTGGTATCTGTGCTGGATCACGCTTCCTAGAAAAAACAACTAACTCTGTTTTCTCCGGGGAGAATTCGATACCCAGCTTTACAGCCCAGGTAGACAAATTGTCTAGGGTATCCTGCAACGGTCCCTGCAGGTTGTTCGCCCCTGGTCCTACAAATGAAACAACGGCGTCATCCGCAAGCTGTCTTAGTGTGCAATTTTCCATGAGGCAGCTATCGATGTCTCTAACATAAAAATTATAAAAAAGGGAGCTTAAACAAGAGCCCTGGGGGAGACCCTTGTAGCTAATTCGTGAAGTTGTCGAAGACCCATGAGAAAAGCTCATATGTTTGTCAGACAACAAATTGTACAAAATCTCATAAATACATACATATTTGTTATTGATTCATGTATAATCAATTGTTTTATGTTTTATTTAATTGCAATAGGCCTTCACATTCCAGATTAACATTCATCTGCCATTGATTGAGCTGTAAAGATGCACTAAGAAGCATATTAGCATCGTATGTCTATTTTTACTATTTTAACTATTTCATCATATTATTTTATTTATAACCATATTAAAATTATAGGATGACAATAAATGACGATTTGTTGGATTGTATCGTTGGAAGGAGAATCTTATGTTCCCGCGGGTTTCGCGTTAGTGTCTCTGCTTACGGGTCCACCTCGCCGTTTTTAGCACTTCATACACTGATATTGTGAATTCAGATCGGTGGCTCAATTTGATCTTGCTATTGGGTGAAGCTGCATCCAAGCCCTGTGCATGAAGGGATGGTGGCTACCATACATACCATACAAACGCATCGTCACTGGCAACGTGTCTATGTGCTAAATTTCATCTCGATTGGATAAAGGGGAAGTTGGTTAACTAGCCCTCCCGAGATTTGCATTACCCGTGCAAACCCACGCGCAAACACCGGACACAATCGAATTTAATTTAAAGGATTTGAAAATAAAAACATCCGAGTTTCAGCGGGGACTCGGTGAGCAACATATTCCCTAGCAGAGTCCTGCAGTGTAATCGGGGAATTCGTATATTAGCACGTGATTAAAGTGTGAAAGACACCGCGCCGTCTAGGCCAAGCGATATGTTGGTGTGGAGAAACGAACAAAAAAAAACCTCGTATGCCGCACGCTCCCATTCGTTCGGCAGTTTCAGCTTTTCAATATGCACGAGAAGCGGAAGAGAGAATGCATGAAAAAATCGTCTTCCACAGGACTGCTACGACAAACATCATGATCGCGACCGAAAAACGGCAGAACGACTGCGCCATTTTGTCCATTCATTCCTCCGTTCTCGTTGTGCAAAGGGAATGCAGAAAACGTACGCGTTCACGCAGTCACGGGTGAAAAGCGATCCCTCTTCAAGCACTGCTGGCAACACCAACCAGTTTGCATGTTTCAGCGATCGAAGCACCGGCTTCTCGAGCACCGACTATACGGCCCCGTTGGAAATTCGTTGGGTTTTATGGTGTTTTTTTGTTGCCATTCTTCTTTTTTTTTGTTTTTTTGTCCGGGGGCGCGCCCTCTCTTCTGTCTTTTTTTTTTTTTTTTTGTGAAAATGTGTACGGGTAAAAAAAAATATTCCATTTTTTTTTTTTTGGGCGGGGGGGGTGGTTTGGCGTGTAATTTTTTTTTTTTTTTTTTTTTTTTTTTTTTTTTTTTTTTTTTTTTTGTTTTGTTTTTTTTTTTAATTGTTGTGTGGTGGGGGGGGGGGGGGGGGGGCGGGGGGGGGGGGGGGGGGGGGGGTCTAACCAATGTGACCGAAAACTCTCAGGTTGAGCACCAGTAATCTTGATTTGTAAAATCATGAAGTTTGATGTGTCGCAATCCATAGTTTGGAATCGTTCTATATCTCGCCAATTCCCCGGGGGAACCCGGAATCCGCAACGTCACCAGGTGTGGCCAATGTGACCGAATACTCTCAGGTTGACCACCAGCGGTATTGTTTTGTAAAATCATGAAGTTTGATGTGTCGCAAGCCAGGGTTTGACATCATTCGAAATCTGGCCACTTCCCTGGGGGAACCCGGAATCCGGAACGTCACCAGGTGTGGCCAATGTGAAAGAATACTCTCAGGTTGACTACCAGTGGTATTGGTTTGTAAAATCATGAAGTTTGATATGTCGCAAGCCAGGTTTGATACAGTTCTAACTCTGGCCATTACACTGGTAGGGTACTTCCTTCACGATTCCCGATAATGAATCCGGAACTACGGAAAATAACGGAATGTCCGTTACTCTTCTAAAAACTAGAATAAATTTGTGATCGTATGGAAACAGTTGCATCTAATTTGGTTAAGGGTACGCAGAGTTACAGATAAATTAAAAAGGAGTTTTTCAACATAAGAAGTGTCAGGCAATTGGGTAAAAAACTACATTTTACGGAAATAGCCATATCTCGGTTGTTTATGGGCCGATTCACGATCTTTAACCACTGACAGACTTGTTATGAATTCTTATTTCTGAGAAAAATATAATATTTCCGATTTTCAAGTAACATAAAAAATAACGAGCTGCAGAAAACTAGCACATTTGACATAGCCTCAAAGTATCCGTGATATCTCCAGTGTCCGGAAGTCAAATTAAATTTTGATTAAACATGCTAAAACAAAAATAAATTCTCCGTCGAACGCTTCTAGTTTCATCAAAATCGGTTAATTATTAACCGAACTGTATCACTTTGAATCTGGACAAAATTTTGCTAGTCTTCTCCTTTTTGATCATCCCCTGTAGGTAGGTTTCAGTTTCAGGTAAGTCTAATAACACACTTCTTTTCGCTTCTTCTTCTAACCTCTATTTATTTATTTCACTTAATTACATTAGTTCACCTTTTTCTTGTTCTTCTTATTTCTCTTTTTTTTTTTATATTTTTTTTTCTTATTTTTTTTTTATTAAAATTTAATTTGTTGTGCGGGGTGGGTAAATTGAGCTCCGACGGCGTTCGTTAAAAAAAAAAAAAAAAACAAACGACAAAATATTTTGTATATATAGTTATAGGTGTGTCCCTTGCGCTGAACTGGCCGGCTTGACGTGCCGCAAGGGCTCAGTAGGGATCAAGACCCGAAGCTAAGAGTCAGTTCCATTGTGGTTATATCACATTTATTAGCAGAGCAGCACATCGAAATTTTAGGTTCATTATTCTTTATATGCTATACAATTTCAGATCATCCATGGATATCCCAAGTTTTGTAAAATAATTTCAAATCAGTTTTTTTTTCTGGTGGCCATGATACATTATCTAAGCTTTCAGGTTCATGGTGGATGTGCGGGTCCGTATACAATTGCAGCAGGACCACAATCTGCAGACACGTAAATACAAATGAAATTATTATCGTTTTATATTATAACATCCATTCACTACATTTTGTATGCTTTTTTATAAGTCATTTTCAGCTTCACATTTATGCATCCTTGTCAGTTATAGCTCATCTAACCTACGTTATGTATTTGAAAAGATAGGAAGGTTTTGATTGTTTTTTTTTTTAGAAAGGATCATATTCGAAAAATTCTACTTAAAACAGCACTTTCCTTCTTCATCAGAAATATATATTAATTCAAAACCTAACAGTTTACAATCATTCATTTCCTATTTCACAGACATGAGGAATCATTTATGGGTGTACAAGAGCTATAGAAAAATTCAATTTCCTAATTTTTTATTTTAGTTTTATTAAGATTCAGTTTTTAGATTCATACTCATCTGAAATTTATTTCGCCTTATTATTAGCTGTCTTCAGTTTTTCTAATATTATTATGACATTAATACACATCTAATTTTTATTTTCAGTAACATACCAGTAGATGTCATATATATCTTGTACCTACGCTTATTATGTTCTCTGACTATTATTGTGAAAACAAATTCTAATCTTAGTAGATCTTATTTCAATAGAAACTGCAACAGTCTTTCGATGAGTGGATGGTCAGATTAGTTACGGATATATGTATTCTACTATAGTTTACTGGCTTGCTGGTATTATTATTTTATATTTTAACGTCAGTTTATTATTTTATGTTGTGATATTAAATGATGTGACATAATTGCATTTAAATTCATTTCATTAAAATCGCTATTTCAGATGAGACTCACTACATAAATTATTGCAAGGAAACGGAACAGCACATCGAAATTTTAGGTTTACTATTCTATTGCTATATAATTTCAGATTATACATGGATATTCCAAGTTTGATGAGATAATTTTAAATCAATTTTTTTTCTCGCAGCTACATTGTCTAAACTTTCAGGTCCACAAATGGAATTGTTATTATCATTCTTATATTCATTCACTATATTATTTGTCATTATAATATTCATTCGCTATATTTATTATAATTATAATATTAATTCACTATATTTTATACATTACTATATGACATTAAATATATATTGGGAAGGGAGGGAGCACCAGGGTATCACTCAAGCTAGAATTGGACAATGGAGTGGTATGACAACCGGCGTCTAGGAGGGAACAAACAGTATCATTTTCTTTATCCTACCGATTCGATTGTGGTGCTGTGAATTCTACTCCAACAATTTCAGTGAGAGTGACGCGCCCTTCTTAACAAGCCATCCCGTAGAAAGCTTAATGAGTATTGCGAATTGGGTTATTCGATTTGTTGGATCGTATCGTTGGAAGGAGATTCTTATGTTCCCGCGGGTTTCGCGTAAGTGTCTCTGCTTACGGGTCCGCCCCACCGTTTTTGGCCCTTCATACAGCGTTACTGTGAATGCAAATCGGTAACTCAATTTGATCTTGCTATTAAGTGGAGCTGCATACATGACAAGGTCTTAGAAGGGATGGTGGCTACCTTACATACATACATACAAACATATGTGAAGGCCGACTTCAAACAGATCCCCGGCAACCTGTTTTTCACGGCCAAGGATAAGTTCAGCGTTCCGGAGCATGTCCGCACTCAGAAGATGTCCAAATTTGCGAAGAAATTCCTGGTTTGGCAAGCCATCTGCACGTGCGGGAAGCGGAGTGCACCTTTCGTGACCCAGGACACGATGAACGGACAGGTGTACATAAAAGAGTGCCTCCAGAAGCGGCTGCTTCCTCTCCTGAAGGCCCACAACGTCCCAACAATCTTCTGGCTGGATTTGGCCTCATGCCACTACTCCAAGGACGTGCTGAAGTGGTATGCGGACAATAAGGTCAATTTCGTGCCGAAAATGTTCAACCCTCCCAACACTCCGGAGCTCCGCCCCATCGAGAAGTACTGGGCGATTATGAAGCAGCACCTTTTTAAACGACCTAAGGTAGTGAAGACAGTCGAGGAACTGAAGAAAGTATGGGTTTACATGCAAAAAACGGTTGATTCACAGGTTGTGCAGAATCTTATGGCCGGGGTTAAGGTCAAGGTGCGGGCATTTGCGTATGGACTGTAAATAAAATACGAGTAAAATGGTAAAATGAAGTTTAATAGTTATTTCTCAATCCCTGAAAATTTGATGGCAATCGGATGAAAACTCGAATTTTGCGAATCAATTTTGTGTGTGGCAATTTCATCGTGGACACCCTTTATTAATCACTGTGGTGGTGGTCCTAGTTTACGTGAAAGTGCTGAGGGTTGTGTCGTCCGAATATCAGGGACACTCTCGAGTCCCTTAGAATCTCGGAGAAGGTTACGGCAAGGTGATGGATTGTCGTGTTCGTTGTTTAATATTGCATTGGAGGGTGTGATTCGAAGAGCTGGGATAGACACGAGTGGCACGATCTTCAGGAAGTCTGTCCAACTATATGGCTTTGCCGACGACGTTGATATCGTAGCACGTTTCTTTGAGACGATGGCGGAAACGTACATCAGACTTAAGGCTGAAGCTGTTAGGATTGGGCTTGTGATTAATGCGTTGAAAACCAAATATATGAAGGGAAGAGACTCACGAGAAGACAATGTTAGCCTCCTACCACGAGTTCAGATCGACGGTGATGAAATCGAGGTAGTAGACGAGTTCGTGTATCTGGGCTCATTGGTGACCGCCGATAACGACACCAGCAGAGAAATACAAAGGCGCATTATGGCTTTGGACTCCGAAGGGCGCCAAGATCGAACAAAGTTCGCCGAACTACAAAGTTGACCATCTACAAGACAATAATTAGACCGGTAGTTCTCTACGGCCACGAAACATGGACATTGCTAGCCAATAATGGCTCCAGCGTAGACATACAAAGGCGTATTATAGCTGGTAATCGTGACTTCTTTGAACTCTGATGGACGCGAAGATCGAACAAAGTTCGCCGAACTACAAAATTGACCATCTACAAGACATTAACACGCCCTTGGTGTCTTTGAACGGAACGAAATGGGTATGATTTACGGTGGAATGCAGATGGAAGACGGAACGTGGAGAAGGCCAATGCAGCGTGAATTGCATCAGTTGCTGGGAGAACCTCCCATAGTTCACACCGCAAAAGTCGGCCGACTGCGGTGGGCTGGGCATGTCGTAAGAATGCCAGACGATAGCCCAGTTAAAATGATTCTCGATAGCAATCCGACGGGCACAAGAAGAAGAGGCTCGCAACGAGCAAGGTGGATCGATCAAGTAGAAGGCGACCTGCGGATCCTTCGCAGTCTGCGAGGCTGGCGAAGTGCATCCATGGACCGAATAAAATGGAAACAACTTCTGTATACATCAAAACCCCTCCCGGTCTTGCCTTGATAAGGTAAGTAATGTCCTGAAAAAGACGAATATTTTTGTTCGGTTCCATAAAATGTTTTTTTTTCAGAAGAACTGAGTGTATTTTTAACCTAAAAGATCTCGGCCAGTTCGGTTTAAATTAATGAAATCGAAAAACTATACGTCAGACCACGGTATCGTTTCAACGTAACGTAGGCTATAAACATATGGACTGACTTCAGCGTTTTTCCATGCAATTTGCACTGTCATCTACTATTCCACCTATGCATCGTCAATCATAACAACCCTGTTGTGTACAGAAAAATTTGCCAATGTTATCAGTTAATTTGCAGCAGCCATGTAGAAAACAGTCCATCAACTACGATGACGGGCTGTTCGTACTGGCAGTTTCACCCCGGAGCAAAAAAATTGAACATCCCATACAAATCTCCGTATGAACAGGTTGAACATATGTGTTTCCCAATCCGGGTCCTCAAAAACGGGTAACAAATGGTTCAAATTGTCTTCTTCTTTTTATTTCATTTAGCTTCCTTCCATGATGAATACAGAAATAGCCACACCCCTCAGCTGCAAAATTATTTTGCTCTGATTTTATAACTGAGGCTCGTCCCCTCTTTAGAATTTTGCTTATAATGTATTTTCGTGCCTCTCTTCATTCAGGGCTATGCTATCAACGCTAGTATGTAGCACGCAAGATGGACCGACATGATTTCAGTTTTTGACACGAGCTCTCAGCTGGTGGTTCGGACAGGATTTTGTCCACCCGCCACTGTCCGCCCGCCCTGTTGTGGTATGGGAGACAGAGTCATGCAAGACCGGCAAATCGGACAGTTACCGGTTTCCATGTCTACCCAATGCAATGATAACATTTCAAGCCACTGAAAACTCCCTTTGAAATTATTTCGTTCGTCTCGCATGCACTATACTAGCGTTGAATAGCATGGTCTTAGAGCAAGCTTTTCCATTCAACCTGTTGCCGTGGCAATGGGTCAAAAAAATCAACACGCGATGACATCCACTCCAGCGACATCAGCTCTTGAAGCCATACCGATACCGGGCTGCTGCAAGCGGCTGCGGCATGACGACACCGGTCCATCGGATCCCAACGCCCGACTACTAGCGAGCAATCTGTTTGCTGCGCTCCCGGTACAGGAGATACCAAAAAAGGTGAAGATTCCACCGCTATTCACCACGTCAAGAGACATCGCTGCCCTTAGTACGGAGCTTGCAGCGATTAAAGTAAATCCGATGTATAAGCTGTGCAGTACGGGCACGAAAATTATGTGCTCGACGGAGGCTGACTACCGTGCTGTTGGCGCTCACCTAGTCGCCAAGCAACCCGGAAACAAGCCGCTGAAGGTGATTCTACGTGGCCTTCCAGAATTCACTCCGGAGGAAATAGTCGCTGAGCTGCAAGCGGTGGCTCTGAAACCACTGAAGGTGTTTCCCATCAAACGACAGCAACAGGAAAATCATCGGGACCAACTCTATCTGGTCCATCTAGAGAAGGGTTCCGTCACGATGGCGGACCTGTTGAAAAAACACGGGCCCTCTTCAACGTCGTTGTCGAGTGGGACCGGTATCGCCCGAGGCAACAAGACGTGACACAGTGTGGCAACTGCCTTGTGTTTGGCCATGGAACCCGAAACTGCCCAATGAAACCGCGGTGTGGCAAGTGTGCCGGAGCACACATGACCAGGGATTGTGCACCGATGGGCGAAAGTGCCTCTCCAAAATGCGCCAACTGTGGTGCAAATCATGAAGGCAGCAACCGAAACTGTCCCAAACGTGCGGAGATTTTGGCGATCCGCAAGCAGGCGTCCACCAAGTCCCGGGATGGTCAGCGCCGTCCGCCACCTCGGATGGACGAGGAGAATTTCCCGACGCTTCAGTACCAAGTGCCGAATCTGCCGCCAGTTCCATTAAACCATCGCCATGCAAACCGCCCGTCAACATCCGTTCAAAAACGATTCGCGGCAGCCGCCGCCGCCCCCATGCCGGCTCCTCCTCCAGGCTGGTACAATCCGAGTTGTAGTTCCTCCACGCAACTACATGGACACTGAGCAAATGGTCGAGTTCATCCAAGAGCTCTACCGCTCCTGCCGCTCGAAGGAGGAACAACGGAAAGCCGCCACATCCGTGACAATGAAATTTATTTCCAAATATGGACCATAATCGCACCATCAGCATCCTCAATAGGAATGCTTGTTCCATCCGGAACAAAACAATTGAGCTCGGTGACTTCCTTAACAGGAAGGCCATTGACATCGCTATCGTCACCGAGACACATCTCAAGCCGGAACTCAGCGTTTTCATCCCAGGATACCGGATTGTGCGACTTGATCGTAGCGGCTCTAGTGGAGGCGGAGTTGCGATCGCCCTGCGCTACAACATCAACTGCCATCTGCTTCCAAGTTTTCAGCTGCAGTCTTTCGAAGCCATCGAAGTCGAGGTCAAAACTGCCGTCGGCCCTATCACCATCATCGCGGCCTATTGTCCCAAGCAAGCCAGCACCGCTAACGGAACAACAACGGTCCTACGGAACGCTAAGCTAACTCGGAGACAGGGGCAATTTATCATCGCCGGCGACCTAAGTCGGAAACATGAAACCTGGGGGAACACCCGGCGCAACCGGAACGGAATAATTCTACAGGCGGACCTGGAAGAGGGTCATTACACCGTCCTGGGCTCGGATACTCCCACCCGGTTGAGCAGATCCGGGGTCCATTCGACAATCGACATCTTCCAACATGAGGAACAACATCGCCTAGCCGGTAGTACACCAGGAGCTCAGCTCGGATCACTATCCGGTGGTGGCTGAATTTGGGTCCTCGGTCAACCGGCATCGGATCTCCAGACGTGCCAGATAGGAGAGGTTCCGACAACATGTCGACGACTCCGTCGATTTCAACGTGCATCTCGAGTCAAGTGATGACATCGATCGGCAACTGAAGAGCATCAAGCAAGCGATCTCCCAGGCCCGGGAGTAACATGTGCCGGTGATTGATCAGGTGAGCAACTCTGTACCCATTAATAGACCCACTAAAGATTTGAAGCAATTGCGAAACGCCATCCGAAGGCAATACCAGCGAACTGGTTTGCCAACGCTAAAAAGTCACTGTGACGAAAATTATTATTAGATTGTGCAAAGCCGTTCTGGAAGTTGACGAAAATTTTGAAACTAAGCCAAGGCCCATTCCACCCTTGATTCCACTAGACAGCAATGGCTCAAAGGATCGCTCGAGAACTCCTGCAGAAAAGGCTGCTGAGCGGTCTGGCTTTACCGGACATCATAAATCAGCTACCAGCTGGCTCACATCGGACAGCAGTTTATATCGCTTTACAGTTTATCCAACACTGGTTCCGATTGCTAGGCTGCATATTTACCGGCTGCTTAGCCACCGGCTGCCTAGTCATCGGTTGTCTAACTACCGGCTGCCTACCAATCCACCACTGGGTGCCTGGCTACCGCTAGTGTCCAATCCAACGATGGCTCCTCGCTGCTCCTATCAGGTCCGGTTGCTAGTCTCTAGCCTAGCAACGGTGGCTGTTCAAGGCCCATTCATCTTCATCTGCGCTAATATGGTCATTCCAGTTTTAACCTGATTATGGAAAACTATAAACTTCGAGCCATCTTAAAGCATGTTAGTAATTATCCCCTTCTCAAGGTATCCCCTGAAGCAACATCATCTCGCATCTTAAATTCTATAACAGTATAAGGACTTCAAAATTTGAGGAAACATACAAATTGTCCATGCAAATACTTTTTTTTTTTAGTTCCTTGATTATCGAGATTTTCAGCCCTGGACTGGTTCATCTCCCGTCGTAGTCACTCAAATACCTTTTGGGTATTTTCGTAACTTGTCCGGGGGTGAGATACAAACTCGTGACTTTGCTGGGGTTGCCCCCCATGCAAATACTTCTCTTACCAAGGCATGAGAAACAGATCATCGAATGTTTGAGTGGAATTGTCTAAGTTACTGTTTTCCTAAACAGAAGTGTTTCGAAATTTCGGGAAACTCTTAATATAACAATAGAGAACATGAAATCGTGGCAAAAAATAAAATAAATTATAAAAACCAGCAGAGTTGTTAAAAGTACAACCAATTTTATTTTAGAGCCTTGCTCCGAAAAATCAGGTTAGCTCCTTGGCTTCGAACGTGGATTATAAATGGTACGAACGTGACTTTGCACCAAGCGGCATTCACGACACACGACACGATACGAGTTTCGCAAAAGAAAAATAATCCTCATTGATTTCTGGTGGGTACATTTTGGCACTACTATCAAAAAGGTTCGGATCCCGTGCGGAGGAAGGGGTATAACTGATAAGGTTCGATATTTTACGACTATCTGCGAGCCAATTCGACCCGCCAACGGAACGGAAGAAAGTGGAAAGTGGCGCTCAAGTACACGCGCCTTAGTTCATAAAAACGCAGTTTGTTTTCTAGGCGGGTTTGGCATCTGGGATTTTTGTTGGGAGGTTTTTCCCCCAGAACAGGAGGGCTTTACGAAAGGATGGATCAAGAAATATGTTTATAACTACTAGCCCAACTTATGTCTATATTTTATGTCTGGTGTTTCTATAATGGGGCTGCAGCTGGGGCGATCAAAGATTACGGGGTGAACGAAAAATATGCTAGGGACATGAACGCAGTTTATCGCTTCATTGCATCTTAAAATAAGAATGCTCAGGCCGGAAGTGAAAGTTGAATCGGTTGTAACTCTCTACGATACACTCGATAGCAGAAGAGTTCCAAATCATCCAAATCTGCAGAAGAACGAAAAAGCATTCTTTAATAACTTGCTTATCATCAGACGGAATCAGCCACATTGTAGCGAATTGACGCTGATGTCATCTGGATGGGGCGAGTTAATTGACGGGGGGGTGTATCCATGCGTTGGACGTTGGTAGAACTTACGAGGATACTCGAGACAATATTTCTTTCAACAGTTTACAATTTTCCTGCAATGAATTCAATTTTGAAAAATCCATTAACGACATCGACATGCATCATCGTATAAGTATTGTAGAGTAACCGCAATTTCCGGGCTTCAGAGTTAGAAATAGCACTTCCCATCCCACTCAGCACCCATCGATGAGATGTGACTTTTCACCATTGAAACTTATTACAAAACGATTTGCAGTAAACAGGGAATCATTCCCTTCTCATCATGTGGCAGACGCAGGATTCGTAATCGTTGGCTTGAGCCAAGGTATTCGAAGTGTTTAAAAAGGGGTTTAACGTCATATTTCTCACAGCAACGGATGGATGACGGCAGCGCACTACTGGTATGAGGATTACAATCTTACAACAAACCAAAGTTAACGAACCAACATGCGAACAAACGAGTTGAATGAGCGGCGATATGGCGCTACCTGAAGACATTCTTCGTGGTTGTTCTTACCCACAACGAACTTGCGGGGCTTGCGAAGGGCGAGGGAAATCCTTTAAGTTGACACATTTTTCCGCTTAGCGTACGAATGTTGATCCTTCTGTTTGTGTACCGCTGTGAAATTCAGGGGACGGGATGTCGATACTGGAGGAATGTGAGACTGCTTAATGGTATCCTTTTGGCTTACGGAACGTTTCCAAATAGGAGCAACAGTTTGTGTCATCGCCCGAGGATGTTTGTTCATTCATATCATGTACACAGTGAAATGGATCGTTCTATGTCAAAGGGTGAACTGTGTTGACGGTATACCAATCTTGAAGGTTTACATTTTGGTTTTATGCATAGGTTAATTTGTGGCAATGTAATGAGCATGGTTAGGGCATTGGTTTCGTGTTGCTGTGATTGAAATAAGTTAATGGCAGTTCATAACCACCAGGCTATTACTGAAGCACATTTTGCAGCATTCATATTGAGGAAATGTTGATGCAACGCGAAGTTTTTCCATTGTACCAGAATATGCCTCAGAACCAGAATGTCAAATATCATAGAAATCTGTTTCGACAAAATGTTGTGTGTTTGAATTAAACTCAAAAGCACGTTTATTTTAATATACAGGGTGCGGCAGAAAATAATGCGAAAATGTTCACACTTGAGTATTGGGTTAATGTAGCTAGTGACTAATTTCTGTCGAAAGTGTATTTGTTTATGTTTCCTTTCAAGTGCTGCATCCAAACTATTTGTTTTATTGCAAATTCGTCAAAATGTTCGCGAAAGAAGTGATCACCAGTTTGTTGCTCGCCCAGAAGAAGCCGAAAGAGATTGCCAAGGTGGTAGGGTGCCATTTGGCAACAGTTTACCGCATAAAAAAGTCCCTGCAGGATGGTCCTAAGCAGCGGAAGCCGGGAAGCGGACGTCCGCGCTTTGCACGAACGCCAAACGTGATCAAATCGGTCCGTGCTCGCAACCCGGTGCGTTCCATAAGAAAACTTGCAAAGGAAGCCAATATTTCGGAGAAATCCATGCGGAGAATCATCATAGAAGACCTGCATGCATCTTCCAGAGCCAGAGTGAAACGCCACTTGATTACGGATACCGGGTCAAGGAAATACGAGTGACTCGTTCCAAGAGATTGCTTTCCTTGTTGAAGAAGGAAAAAATTATAATCCTGTTCTCCGACGAAAAGCTTTTCAGCATCGATGCTGTGGTCAAAAGCCGTACGGACCGGTTCATTTCACCGCAGAAAATGGAGAACGTTCCGGAAAAAGTAAAATTCAAATTTCAAACCTAATATCCAGCTGGTGTCATGATGTTTGGCTTGGTGGCGTCCAACGGTTTGAAAATGCCGCCTGTTTTCATTGATACTGGAGTTAAAATCTTCGGTATTTCAAAGGATCAAGTGCTTCCCTGGGTGAAGGCCAACTTCTCGAAGGACTAAAACGTTGTCCTACAGCAGGATGGAGCGCCGTATCACACGTCCAATTGAACCCAACAATGGTTGAACGATAACATGAAGTTTTGGCCGAAGGATTTGTGGCCCCCTAGAAGTCCAGATCTTAATACGTTGGATTATTCGATTTGGGCATATGTTGAAGCACGAGCCTACAAAACATCACACCCTAGTGTGAAAACCCTGAAGTCAACCATAACACGCACATGACAGTCAATGTCGGAGGACTACGTCCGAAAGGCATACTCTGGCTTCCGACGTCGACTCGAGGATGTTATCAATAAAAATGGAGGACACATTGAATAAAATTGTTCAAAAGGAATTTATAAAGATAACTGCACTCGAAAATGTTGATATTATTGCTTGAATTAGTCGAAAATGGGATTTGAAAGAAATAGAACAAATTTTCGCATTATTTTCTGCCGCACCCTGTATATAGAATATAGGGAAAAGTTTTGATCGTGTAAAGGCTGACTAAAAAGAAATTGGTACGCCCATCGCGCACCGCAAGCAGTCCTCTAGTGTTAGGAATCGAAAATCTTTGACAGTAGTTTGTTATAACTTCTATTGAAAATAACTGATGCAAGTTTGATCAAAGTAGTCGATCGCGTTCAGAAATAACGTCAAATGGAACTCGAAAGAAGAAAAAATGTCGTGTACAAATACCTGGAAAATCCAGGGTGATCCGGTTCCAAGCTGGCTAAAGTGCTGAAGATGCCTAAAACAACAGTTTGTCTAGTGCTCAAAACCTGCAAGGAAACCCTGAGTGTGGAAAGGAATCAGTGGACCTACGAAAAAACTGGAACCAGAGATCGTCAGCTGCGCAGCAAGGTGTTGAGGTGCGTTAAAGCCAACCCCGGTCTTTCGATCAGAGATGTGGCCAGAAGGTACAACGCCAACTTTCAAACGGTGCCGAACATTTTTGCCGGGGAAGGATATAAGTCGTACATAGCCCGTAAACATCCGAACCAGCACATGAAGCAGAATTCCGTGGCCAAAAAGCGTGCAAGGCTTTTGTACGACCGTGTTTTGGCGAAACACAAGGGCTGCAGTTCGATCGATGACGAAACATACGTCAAACGCGACTTTAAGCAGCTTCCCGGTCAAAAGTTTTACATCGCGACTAGACGTGGCGATGTGCCGGGAAGATTCGAGTTCGTGTTTGCCGACAAGTTCACGAAGAAGGCCATGATTTGGCAAGCGATTTGCAGTTGTGGCCTGAAAACGGAACCATTCGTCACATCCTCGACGACGACATCCTAAGTTTACATCGAAGAATGCCTGAAAAAGCGTGTATTGCCGTTCACCCGCAAGCATAGATGCAAAGTCATCCTTAGGCCTGCTTTGGCCCGCTGCCACTACTCCAAGGCAGTTCTGGAGTGGTATGCTGCCAACAAGATCGATTTTGTCCCCAAGCTAATGAATCGTCCGAATTGCCCGGAATTTCGATCAATTGAAAAATAATGGGCAATTTCAAAGCAGACGAATTTCTCGCCAACTCGTCTTCGTGATTGGCAGCACCTTCCCAGAATCCAATGAAACTTTGTGGGTGGGTAGACTATGGCTTTTCAAGCAACTTTGCATACTTTGTTTTTTCAAAATTTATCTAGACTACCATTTGAAAAGGGCTTAGGTTTTTTGATCGATTTTTTTTAATTCAACATCACTCAAAAAGGAAAAGACTTACAAAAAAGTAATGTATGGGTGACTCTTAGAAAATTCCTAACTTTTATGAAAAAAATTGTAAAAATTGTAAAATCGATTTTTACACGCCAAAAAAATATTTTAAAATTTAAAGTCGATTTGCAAAAAATAGCTATCTCAGAATTTGACGAATTTTTTTTCTATAAAAGGCAATATAATTGTCTAAAAGTTCACTATACAATGCAAGATGGGCACTTTAAAGCAAAAAAAAGTTTTTCGAACAAGAAATTTTTCATGTCAACATAACTCAAAAAGGAAAAGACTTACAAAAAAAGTGATGTATGGGTGACTTTTAGAAAATTGTCTTAGCTTTTATGAAAAAAATTGTAAAAATTATAAAATCAATTCTTACACGCTAAAAAATATATTTTAAAATTAAAAGTCAATTTGCAAAATATGGCTTAGAATAATATCTTAGAATTGGACGACATTTTTATTTTAATATAGGCCATATAATTGTCTAAAAGTTCGCCATACATCGCGAGATGGAAACTATTAAAGAAAAAAATTCTAACAAACCAATTATCATGTCGAATTTTTACCGTGTATCGCGCCAACTCGTCTTAGAATTTGGTCCATAAAAGCCAAATTTAATTATAATGACAATTTAGATTTTTTAAGGGTCTTTGATGGTTTGAAATTTAAATTATTAATACTTTGAAATTTCAGTGATAATACAATTAAATCAGGTGGTTGATCCTGTTTATCACCAAACCTTTAAAGTATATTACAAGAAGGACAAAAAATTGGAAAACAAAAGCTTTATCATAATATCTGAAGTATTGACCCATGACTCAACAGCAGTTCAGTTGTTTATATCAAAATTGTTAGATTTCATGAAGCAAAATTCAATATATTGCTCGAACATTATTTGAATTAGAGTCGGCGCCGTCTGAGGGACGAAAAGTCTCTGATCACGTCCTTCTACGGAAGGGAAGTAAAGCTGTTGATTCTGGCCCAGGTGTTGATGGGTTTGCTAAGTAGGACCCACTTCGTCTCCCTGGCATAACAAATCAGCGCCAGGCTGAATATCACGTAAATATGAAAAAAAAAATTATTTGAGGTGCCGCATGATGGGTTCAACGTGATTAAGTCCCATTTTCCATAAACTGCCCATATTTACCGGAACGCGTTCCTGAGATATTTCTAGAAGCGGTGGACCGGTTCCAAAAATATTCGATAATCGTTCAATCCGTTTGGAGTTTATTTTATGCCATTCGGTCCGCTGGTTCCTGAGCAACACGCCTTACTTTGTAGGCCTACAGACATACACACACCGACATCTTGCACACTCGTCGAGCTGAGCCGAATGGTATATGACACTTGGCCCTGTGGGCCTCGGAGAGGTAAAGCTATGTCCATTTAGAATCCGGAATAATAAAATCATCTGTATCTCGGTAACGGATTGACGTAAAAATAAGTTTAATACATCAAAACAAAGGTAATTCACTGTACTTTAAGGAAGAAAAAATATCAATACAAATCATTTCTCTTCGTTTCTAATGAAACTTTCTTCTTTATTCCTCCCATCAAACGCTGCATACCTCCGGAGTCAACTTCATTGGCACATTTGTTCCACATTTTGGTCATTTGAGTCGCATCCCGAGCCGTTTTTCCACTTTTCTTAAGCTTCCGCTTCATTATTGCCCAAAATCTCTCGATGGGCTGGAACTGCGGGCAGTTGGGTGGATTTATTTTTTATATGTGTTATTATCGCGGTACCACTGGACGACTTCCCGGCTGTAGTGGCAACTCGCCAAATCTGGCCAAAACTTCACGGGACCTTTATGGGCTTTAATGAAAGGTAGTACGCGGTTTTTGAGGCATTCTTCCTTGTACAGCTTCGAGTCCATCGTCTTATTCGTCACGAACACTTTGGTCTTTGCTCCGCAGCTTCATATCCCTTGCCAAATCATCAGTTTTTTTTTTGGCAAATTTGTCCATAAAAGCAAACTTAAACTTCGCAGGAACATCTCCTCGTGCCGTCGCCATGTAGAATTTTTGGCCAGGAAGCTGTCCGAAATCCATTTCGACGTAGGTTTCATCGTCGATGAGTAGGCATCCTTGGTACTTTGTCAAAACCTGCTGGTACAATTTCCGAGCTCGAGTGTTGGTGACAAAACTTTGCTTCAACGTTCTGTTTGGTAGCGCGATTTCACTATCTGATAGTCCAGGGTTTGCTCTGACGGTTCTCAACACCTTCTGGTTCAGCTTGCGGTCATATCTTCCACTACGACGCTTACCTTGAGGCACTCGATCTACGCTCTTTCGCTCCCTGAAACGTTTGAGCACATCATACACGGTTGATTTGGCGATTTTCAACGTTTTTGCGATTTTTATTGCGGACCACGTTGGATTATCAACGTGGGTGTGCAGAATTTTTTCTCTCCTCTCGGCTTCCATCTGGAATAACTTTTGACTCACTGCACGAAACACCGTGAAATTTATACCACAGAGGGAGGTAAACAAACCGCTGTAAAGGAATTCTTGCAGCAGTCACTTTCCGTGCCGCTGCAACACAATAAGTGATTCCGGATTCTAACTGGACAGAACTTTAGGATTGTCATGGAATCGCAATACCTCTATTTGTAAGAAGAGTAAATAGATCATTTGTACAACAGCTTAAGTCGTGTTCTTCATAAGAATTGGGACAATGCATTACAGCAATTCATAAAACTTATCCATTAGTTAACGACAATATGCTACCAAACAATGCCATCAAGCGCTGTTCATCTCGAAAACGACCAACATCTCGCGACACGCGACAAACAGATAATGTACACATCGGTTTTATTCATCCCGACGATGATGGCATAGAACAGAACGTGTAATTTGGTTAAAATCACATAAATCTCAATTAGACCATTATGATGCCCGGGTGTTTATCACTCACCCAAACAACTACAATAAAATCCACCGCGCTCTGGTCCTGTGGTCCACCGGGGGCAGAGATTTGCAGTCTTGTTATCCGTCGATTACAGATGCTTGATTGTTTTATATCATAATAAAAAACCTCAACCCACTCCGATGGTGGCCGGCAGGTTTCAAGTGTCTCCTCCCGTGGAACATAATTTTTATGACCGATCGTCCCGGGATCCCACTCAACAAGTGACCACCGTCGAGCATTAAAACGAAACAACTAAATTACGTCCACCAGTAAAGGAGTGAGGCATTGCATTGGTTGAGCTACTGAACACCAACCAAAGAAAAAAAAAAGTGTAATGCAATAATAAATGGTTCAATAAATCAAACGGCTGATTATATGATTTAATGTGGGAATAACTTCCGGGGCTTTAAAATTCAATTTCACGCCACCCACTCATTAATTATGGGTCCCGAGGGGACCGCTTCTTCCTGCTGGCCACCGGGAATAATTTCAATGTGGTCAATGGCAGTCACATTTTCCAAATCGAAACAGAACAGTGAGCAAGGGTGCAATCGAAAACGGAAGGGCAGTGCGGAGATCATCAACCAGACACAGAGAGAAACGCACATTGCCTCACTATAATCAGTTAAATATGACTTGATAACATTGTTTACCATATGGTTGAACTTTAATGACGAATCGTTGTGCAATGGAAGTGCAGTGGTTTGCATAGGAATGTGAGAATGAGTAAGGTCATTTAAAAGTCAATCAATCGGAGATAATGAGTCAATGATGAACCGTGGCAATGGTTCTAATTATAGGTTAGTTTTGAAGTGACCGAACTTGAGTGGTATTCTAGCAGTAAAAATTATGCTTAAAGTAGATAAACTATTCCGCTCGTGGCACCTTATTATTCCAGATGAACTTCCACAGTTGTTAGTTAAAAACTCTCAAAGCCTCTACCATTTTTGCATCAACCAGATGATTGAGAAAATTTTCAGTCCGAAAAATTTCCTTGGCCGGACCAATGGGTTTGCTTTCTATCCAGCTGCACTTTTACCTAACACTCTCGTAATTGATCCGATTATTTACTAATCGCAGCAACGAGATCAATTTCCAACAATCACTCCACTCCGGGGCGGAAGTGTGAACGAGCTACGAGCATCACGTTCCATCGAAATTATGTTGATAGTTGTACTACATTTAAAATGACAAATTTAATGAGCTCAAAATCATAACTAATGATGTCCGTGTTGCTGGCTGTTGGTAAGTAAGATTGAGTGCCATCTCTGTCGGTTCCATTTACCGGGAGATTAAATGCGCCCGATAGCGGCTCACTTATCACAGCAGGCGACGATGACGATTGTGACAGATTGATGTCACAACAAGGATGCCGCGGTTCAGATTGTTTCTGTTCGGACGATGAGACCAATTGAATCATCTCGATGATCACTTAAGGTGATTTTGACGACTCACGAGTGGGTGGATCTGAATATGATTTATTGAACGATGCAAGCAGTGAAATCGTAGGGAGGGGGGGGGGGGGGAAATAACGCCTAAACGTTTGACTTTAAACATGTATGATGAAAATCATCGTGGAAATTTAACTTAATTACCGACTCTCAAAGTTTTAAATATATCGATATGTATGCTCCCCGTAAATAATTGAGCTATGTTTATGGATCATGCAAATCTTGAGGTCATTAATTCGTAGCTTGTAACCGTTATTCTAAGTTTGCCATGCAAATTTCGCAAAATATTGGGGATAGAGCAGGCATGGTTGAAACACCGAACGGTTCTGCACGGAAGGCATTGCATGCATGGAGGGCGTGTATCTGTATCACCATTTCATATTGATATCGTACATTCAGAGCGAGACATGAACCACCGACACTGGTACCCGTGCAGTTTTCTTGGCACCGGTAGTTTGTACTTCGGCACGCACAGAAAGCCGATTGTTTTCAACTTCGGTAAACACCGGAGCCGAGTGATTTCAATTTACGGAAAACATTTTGAGGGCTCACTTGCTGCACGGATTTGTGTGCAGTGGAGTGGTTTTCAGTGGTATTTTCATATCAACAACAAAAATCACCATTCCTGGCTTATGATACTTTTTGTTGATTTCAACAATAAATCCTTGCAGATCGAACATAAAATATTGTTGTTTTAATGTCAAATGTCAAAATAGCAAACGAAAATAGGTTTTGTTGATCATAATTTTTTTTTGTTGATAATAAATGCATAGCCTGAAACTACATAAATAGATTGAATTTAAAAACAGTTTTTTTTTATTTTCAAAAAAATATTTTTGCTGAAATATCTATATTTTTGCTCAAAGTGATCAATTAGATGTTATCGACCCATATACATAAAAATACACTTATGCTTTCTCGCCAAGGAAAGCCACCGGAACAATTCCATCCAACTTGAAACTCCAGATATAAAGGTGTTTCGATCAAAATTTGGTTGACTTAAACTTGACGCATTTCCTTTCATCGTGCATTAAAACATTTTGCGCACCCCTCATTTTGAAGATGTGTGCGTGTAGCATCATGCCTCTTTTTTTAATTTTAAGATTAGCACTTCAGTTTTCAAAATGTCGTCGAAGGACGAGAAGCAACGCATCAAAATTTTGCACGTGCATGGCGAAAATCCAAACTACTCTCACGCCAAGTTGGCGAAATTGTTGAATGCGGCTAAAACAACTGTTACCAACGTATTAAAAGTGAACGTTTGTCGACAGCCAGGAAAGCTGTATCGGGGGGAAATCGAAAACCGGAGCCAACAGCGACGACAAAAAGAGTTGCCCGCTGTTTTCAGCGGAACCCCAACCTCTCTGTCCGAGATGTCGCAAAGAAGCTGTGGGTGGCGCCTTCAACCGGGGATAGAGCTAAAAACGAGCTGGACTGTCGACTTACAAAAAAGTGGTGACTCCATATCGCGACGATAAACAAAAGACGTCGGCCAAAGCACGATCGCGAAAGTTGTTCACGACGATGCTGACGAAGTTTGATTGCGTGGTACAGGACGATAAAACTTACGTCAAGGCAGACTTTAAACAGCTTCCTGGACAGGAATTTTATACGGCAACCGGACGGGGAAAGGTGGCAGATATTTTCAAGCACATTAAACTGTCAAAGATCGCGAAGAAATATCTGGTGTGGCAGGCCATCTGTACCTGTGGATTGAAGAGCAACGCTTACATTGTGACCGGAACCGTCAACTAGGAAATTGGTCTGAGCGAGTGCCTACAAAAACGTCTACTGCCTTTCCTGAAGCGACACAACTGTTCCGTTCTATTTTTGGCCGGATTGGGCATCTTTCCATTACCGAGAAAAGGCCATGGAGTGGTATGCTGCTAACAACGTTCAAGTGGTGCCCAAAACAAAAACCCTCCCAACACGCCAGAGCTCCACCCAATCGAACAATATTGGGCCATCGCCAGGCGGAAGAAGACTCAAAAAGCTGTTGTGAGCGAGAGGCAAGGCAAGGCAAACTGGCGTTCTGCGGCAAATAAAGTGGACAAGGAGACTGTACAAAATATTATGGCAGGTGTTAAACGAAAGATCCGGCAATTCGCATTCGGTAAAAAGGAAGCTTAGCTGAATATTTCTCCTGTATTCTGTATTAACTGAACTTGAAAAAGAAAAAGAATCTGACTTATTGGTAAAAACTTTGATCGACTCACACAAATTACTGTTTGACCAAATTTTGATCGAAACACCCTTTAATTTCTCAGGATCTTCTTAAGTAGACATCTGATCAATGATTCTCTCCCATCCATTGCTGATCATAAGGACGTGGCCAGGTGTTGTATAAAGAGATCGTTGAATGAAGAGCCTGTAATACCCAAGGCAGCTCTTCTGGCGCTTCCATCGTCTCTACAACAGGCAACCCAGGATTGTGTATGGGTGAAATTGCTATGTTATAATGATTAATTAAGATGTTTTCATACCGTGCTTTGAAAAATGAGTCCTCGAATAGTATTTCAATGGATTTTATTAAGTAGGGAAAAAAACATCAATACTTAAAGACAATTCATCATCAAGAAAGTAATTCTATGCTTTTTAGGGAGTCCAAAACTTGAGACTTGTCTAGAAGATTAATGTGGCATTTTTATATCCACATCCTCAGATAAAACTCACTTCGTCAATGACGAACTACTATAGACTGTTTCAGAAATTATAAGCACACTCTCAAAATATTAAAAATGTGTTGTTTTTTAAGATTTCAATTATTTTATTTAGCAAATTATCAGCACTGCTGTTAATATTACTCAATTCGGATTGATATATTTTCGAAGAATTCTACGGCAGTTTTTTTCAAGGCATCATTTCAGAATGCAAAAAGCTCTCGTCCATTTATTCCTTTTACTATTTCATAATAATTGACGCGAGCTCGTGAGCCTTTGAATTTTTTGAAAAAGCATCATCCGAATCGATGAAAATTTGAATTGTTTTACCTATCAATCGTAATAACGTTTGCATTAAAAAAAAATGGACTTTTTTCGAGACTTTTTTGGGTCGGCCGCCGATATTCAGCCGCTCCATCTTCTCCAACGAACGCTTCGAGTAGTGGGTCGACGCCAGATCCGGCGAAAACACCGCGTCTTTGCCTTTATGGTATTTCTAGATGAACGACGCAACTTCCGGCAGGCATTTCGTACTATAAATTTCCCCGTTCACGACCAGTCCGGAGCGAAAGAAGAGTGGCTTTAACATCCCCTTTTCGCTGATTGTCAGCCACAGCAGCACCTTCTTGGGGAACTTGGTGTGTGAAATGAACTTCACCTCGGAGCTCACTTCCTTCATGGGGGGAAGTAAAATACGAAGTGCCCTGCCAGTCGTTGCCATCCAGGGTGAGATTGGTCTCGTCGTTCATCACCACCGCCACGTCGCGATTCGCCGAGAAAATTGTTGACCATCTTATTCAGCCGCTGCCGGCGCATCATTGCCTGCAGCTCCGAAACCAGTGGACGCGACTTCCGCTTCCTGAAATGTATGTTCATGTTCGCCAGGTACTTTTTCACTGTTTGGCCGGTTGAACCGACCTCCCGGCCAAGCGCATGCAGCGATGTAGCCACTTTTCCCTCGGTCTTCCTCTTCAGCATTCTTTGGAGCTTCTTGTCGCTCAGGGTCGTCGGCCGTCCGGAATCGGGCTTTCTTTCGATGCTCTGATTATTGTCTAATAATGCCAAGATGTTGTAGATGTCGGAACGGGCGTATTTGTATATCTCAAAAACAGCTGTACTTTATTTTTTTCTGACCACGGCATTGATTCAGCACATGATTTTGCATTGGTGATGATCATCACCTTGTCGAGTTCAAAAATGTTGTAAACTAGTGTTATTGCAAGGCTTAGCCATTAGACAGTGGATCGTCCTCTACGAATGACTTTATCAAGTTCAACATCTGTCTGTATTCAATTTAACACTGTATCAAGGGGAAAAAACGGATGGGTGGATCCGTATGTAGAGAAACTTACGCGAAGTTCACGGAGTAAAGAGAATCTACTTCCAGTTATAAAATGCTACAACCCAATGTGGAACAAGTTATCATACGTGGGAACTTCCCAATAAGTGGAAAGAAGAGCCCGCCTTCAATTCATGAAATGGTAATGACAGGGAGTTGGCAAAAAGTAGCAAGTATGTTTATGACAAAAATGGACCGGCAGAAAAAAATAATAATAACAAAGCCTTCGCATTCCAAATCCAGCTAAGTTGGCGCGATTGTGTGAGTCGAAAACTAAGCAAGCAACATAAGAGGCAAGCCCTGGGTCTAATGTGACTAAAGCAATAATTCACTCGTATAGGCAAACGACGCAGCAACTTCTGCAAAACAAGCGAATTTGACATTCGTGAATGTCATTGTGACCTGACTGTCGATGGAGCGGTGTCAACCATAACCATCATCAGTCACTTTTTACGACTCTCACCAACTTCAACGATGATAGTGGATTAAGAATGAATTCATGCGTTTTTACCATCTGTCATTTTATATTGATATTGACTTTCACAGTTTGCAACTTTGGTCAAAAATTATTATTTGCTATCCCCCAAACGAATGAGTTTAAAACTACCTAACTGACTTCTTTTCATGACAAAAAAAACTTTGCTGAAAACCCGAAGCTATGGGAAAGCATCTTTTAAAAGTTATGAATTTTGTTCCAATAGATTCCATTGCATGAATGTGGTTTACAGTTCATTACCAAATATTTCTCAAAAATAAACAAAATTTTAACGTATTTGAATCGTCAAGTAAGTAATTCCCATCAAATATAATTCAATTTTTAATTTATTTTTGTTTAACGAGACTTTTCCTTGAAGGACGATATAATTCAATATATTATTCACAGTTATGAAAACTATATTTCATTCCTGTAAATTTGTAAGTTTGGTTTAAGATAAAATAAATCAACGATCCCATAATAGTGGGATATAATACTATAATACCCCTTTTACCTTTTCTCGGTGCAGGACAGATAGTAATAATTTGTGTTCCAACATCATGCTTCAGTATGTGTGGATTATTTGCTTCCAAATGAAACAAGAAGTAATACTCTCAGTCAATTTGGTATATTGATTAGTTTTTCCACCCGGAAAATTTCAACGTAAAGAATACAGCGGAAGAAAGCACATTCTACTCACCTTGCACTGCCCCGGCCCAACAGAGCCAAAACAGTGCCCACTTAGGGGTCATGAACGACTGGATCCACCGCGGTCGCAATCCAAACCATCCGCAATGAAAGCTCTCCGAATTCTGTTGTTGTTCCTCTACCCCAACGGCTCCTTTCGTTTGGCCAATTCCATCTTCTACGGCAGCCCCCAACGCACTTAACTCTTTGTTCGTAGTACAACTACTCCCATCCACACTGTTACTGCCGGTCTTGGAGGACGTGGACTCTGTCAAGGCCACCGTTACCGTAGTCGTAGTCGGCGTCGTTTCTAGCGAGGAACTGCCCCGCTCATGGGATTCACCTCCGATAATACCATCCAAACTCGTTGACGACATTATGCTCGCCTTTGTGACAACGTAAATTAAACTTAAAACACTTAGCGGCTAATTAGTATTCCGACCAACCTATTGGATACCCCCCAAAAACGTGATCCAGTCAAAACCAATCGTCACGGTAGTCATACACGTTTTAAAATATTCCGACTCGTCCCAAAAACGTTATCAACCAAAAGTCTTCTTTCAGCACATCACTCCGACTACGAATAACACACTGACTCTGCACTGACCCGCACTCGCACGCATTATGAGTATCCTTCCAGAAGCAATGAGGTTGTTCGTTAATCCTCCGATAATGACCAAGCAGTGCAAGACTTCAGCTTATAAATCACCTTGCCTGTCACTGCTGTGTCTCATTTAAATTATCACTTTTAGCAATACGCGCACCAGCCCTCACCTGCCACGGGACAAGTGCAGTCCGAGTAGTTCAATGCTGTAAAGTTTGCGTAAAATTATGCAAAGTCCTCCGTAATCATGATGCAATGAAAACACCTCAGCATAGATTTTGTGCACTATGAATAATAATCGGAATCGGTCTAGTCCGGCCCCCTTTTCGTTGTGGCTGATACCGAACGCTGTATATAGGCTACGAATATTCCTGGGATGATCTGGGCTGTTTGTTATTCTTCAATCCGGCATAACACAACTTCCGTTCAATTAAAAGAAACTTTTCTGTGAATGAAATTTCTTCCAACGTCGGCCATCCAATCCGACGGCAGGGCAGTGCATGAAGCTAAATACTCGTCTGAATTGGTCTTTTCGAATCCACTCAGACGACGACCGTTGCTAATCACAGCGCGATGATGATGATGCAGATCACAAAGCACGCGGAGATCGTCGCACAAAAGACTTCACTGATTAGAGCAAGAACATCCCACACTCATCTCAGGTTTCTTTTGAACTGAACAAATGATATCAACTTAAACGTTCGGGAACGCGCGCGCGGTGCTTCTATCTCTCCAAAAAGATCAACGTGATAAATGCGACACTTATACACTTGACTGCTAACCTCACGCCGTTGTCACTTGCTGATGAAAGCAATTATTAACCACCTGTGTATAAAACCCAGTCGAGAGCCAGAGCTAGAAGACTACGCGCGTGAGATGTTACCGCGAGCAATTCCAAACGGAAACTAATCGGAAATATTACGCGCCGGGATGGTTGTACCCCATCATAGCTTGCCTGCCAGAGTGAAGTGGAGTTTGCCGGTAAGCCCTCGTACGCGGTGCTCCCTGTTGCAGCTGAGCAGAGTGGCCCTACACGTGGTGTGAGATTCAGTTTCATTCAAGAAACTTTATCGAGACAAGCGTAGGCGGAGCTGTGGATGGCTCATAGGGGGAAGGCGCTTTCTTCGATAATCACTATAGAGATTCACGCGACGCTGGAACTATTCAATGTCAACATTTAAAAAGGACGAAACTGTTTTTGTAAATATTGCGAAGAGCGAAGGTAACTTCTCTCGAATATACATACACTCAGCCAAATAACCATAAGAATTTCATAAGGTTCAACCTTTGAACGATGCTTTTGAATTTCATAAGGTTGACATATGAACGGATTTTGTTTCACATGACGTTGTTGTTGTACGCCTTTAAGCATTCCTGATTACAAGTGTTGATATATACTAGTGGGCAAGTCACTCGACCCATAACCTCCAAGTTCAAGGTTCGAATCCAGGTTGCTGAATATTTTAATTTTTGTAACATCATTATGTTTCACTATTTTTAAAAACAAATATAAAGTTAAACCTAAAGGTTCGCCATAATAATTAAAAAAATTAGTGGGGTTGTGTATAACACACGACCGGTTGACGTAGACCATTTGATTAGTTTCTTTGTTTCGTAGCGGAACATTGCAATGTAGTTACTGTCTCCGAGGATCGGTACATTGTCGTTTCGGAGGGTTTTCTGACTGTTCGATTTTACCGCGCTTTTGAAATTTGCGCATACGGTTGACATCAAATCGATTAGGTACTTATTCTCAGTTTCAGTTTCTAAAAACTTATTTCTACCTAGAAGTAAAACTCTTATCCAACGCGAATCGTTAACACAACAGAATAACTATTCATAACAGTACCAATTGGAATGTGCAAAGAATTTTACTACGGAATATTAGGTTCGAGAATTAAAACGTTGTCCCTAATAGGGAGTTTCTTGATACTTGCAGGAACGCAACATTCCTTACAATTTTGTAACACTGATTGATAAAGATGTATGCAAAATATATTCATCTTTTACTTGTAAAATTTTAAATACTTGAGTAAATAAAATGACAATCGTAAAAGCATCTAGATTAGCGCAAAAATCTCAGCTTAAAATTAAATCAATCAAGAAACGATCGAATTATTAACGACCGGTGTTTAAATTTTTCATGACGGCAGCAATTTGTTAATTGCTCACAATGCTCAAGGTATGCAACGAACAGAAAACTAAAATTGTTAAAGCCACCGCTGTCTGCCATTTGGTAAGTTGTTGGATAAATTCAAATTAAAAAAAAACTACAAGGTACAGCCTAATGGGTTTATGCGCAAAGGTGACGTAGGACAACGCAGCAATATAATTCCCATACACTTCCCAGGAACGTCAGGTCCATCCGCCAATTGAGGGACTGTTCATAAACCCCGTAGACTCATTTTCGAAAATCTCAGCCATGTTTCTTGCAGCGAGGTAGACGGGAGCACCAACGCCTTTCTGTGCAACGACTGCTCGCCAGTGCAAATGCGTTCCTACAGCAGATCCTACTCTGCACAGCACCACGACTGCCGATTAACTAAATCAAAATTCGAAGGTGTACCCCTTATATAACATTCATGGCTGCCTAGGAGACGTTTCTTACTTAAATATGAAGTATGTGCTAGGAAAGTACTGTATATTTGGTAAATTTACTCTGAAAAATCGACATTAAGGAGTGTATCGAAAATAAGCTATCCACAAACTTTCTCTCAAATAATGTTGGAAACCGATATTTTATTCATACAAGAAATTGATCCTTTATTGTACGAGGTTAAACTTGAACATAATGAAGACCGGATGAAATTTAAGTTATTCCTTCACGAATTTTCGAACTTTGGATCGAATGCTCTTCATCAAGTTCCGGACAAGTGTTGCATCGCATTTTTTGGACGCTTGAGCCCAAATTTTTTTGAACTCCTGCATGTTCCCAGCTGCCTTACCAGTCTTCTTGAAGACCCTCTTCACGATTGCCCAGTAACGTTCGATGGGTCGAAGCTGAGGGCAATTTGATATTTTTCTCAACGAAATCTATACCCTTTTCCGCAAGCCAATTGAGAGTGGTTTTGGCATAGTGAGCCGACGCTAAATCCGGCCAAAACAGTGGAGGTGTACTTTGCTTCTTATATAAAGGCAACAATCTCTTCTGGAGACACTCAGATCGATAGATTTCCGCATTTATAGTTCCGGTAGTGTAAAAAATGGTTGACTTCAAACCACAGGAACATATTGCTTGCCATACCAGTACCTTTCGACCGAATTTCTCCACTTGAATCGACCTGTCCGCATCGCTCACATCCTCCTCAACGACGGCAGTGAAGTATTGTAGACCTGGAAGGGTTTTTGAGTCCTCCTTTACATAGGTCTCATCGTCCATCAAAACGCATGCATCCGGACGCTGCAAAAGACGCGAATACAATTTCCGGGCCCTTGTTGCTGCTCGCTTCTTCTGTTCTGCACTTTGTTTCGAGATTTTCTGCTTCTTGTAGGTCTTCAGGTGGTTTTGCCTCTTGATACGCTGGATCATTCCGACACTCGTTCCTGCTTTTTTGGCCAAATCACGTATTGACATTGATTTGTTCTTCATGATTAGAGATATCACTTTCTGCTCCAGTTTCGGGGTGGAAGAACCGGGTTTTCTGCCTCTTCCTGGCAGCTCATCCAAAGAATAGTGTTCCCCAAACTTATTAATGATGGTTTTAACACTCGCATGATGAATTCCAAACCGCTTCGCCATTTTTCGCATAGTAAT
Source organism: Aedes koreicus (assembly GCA_024533555.2). Classification (NCBI taxonomy): domain Eukaryota; kingdom Metazoa; phylum Arthropoda; class Insecta; order Diptera; family Culicidae; genus Aedes; species Aedes koreicus. The sequence goes on from JAHHFK020000439.1 coordinate 42,249, forward strand.
ACCCTTCTCACTTAGCCATGTGTCCAGAACCTTAATGTTCACTTCCTTTTCAATATGCGACATTTTGAAAACGCAGAATTTGAACCGCACAAACAAGTAAACAAAAGAAAGCTGACAGTCAAACGCACAGCATGCAGTGTTCAGAGCATAAAAAACCATCACAAATACATGCGTACAACGCAAATGTATGTGGATAGCTTATATTCGATACACTCAATCAATCAATTTTACTATTAAAATTGATGCGTAGAAATATTCCAGATAGATTGGAGCAATGATTTTGAAAATTGATCATGAAATGAATTAGTTATTAACATTCAAAACCTAAGCATATTTCGTGACGCTCCAAATTCTCGTACTCGCAACGTGTACCCCTGTATTGAAAACAAAGACGTAGTCCTACGTCAAAAACTCTCAAAATCGGATTGTCCGCCCTGAAGAGGACGGATTTGAAATATTCCGCATTAGAATTGAAACCTTCTCGGTCTTTTCACGAAGCAGGTTATTTCTGCCATGCACGTTGTGTTATAGATAAAGATGGCTACCAAGCATATCACACACACTCAAGCACGTTATTTCGCTCCTCGTGACAGGGTTGCCACATGCACAGATTTATCTAGATTGACACAGATTTTTTTCATTTTTTTTCATACAGATATCTGTATGTGAAGATTACAGATTTTTGAGAAAAACCAAGATTTTTAAGATTTTTGGCAGTTGTCTTTCCACTCAAAAATCTCAAATTCAAAATACGAGTACAGTTTAGGATCCAAATTTTTAGCAATACACTACTTGCAGTGTGCTGTTTAGGCCCATGAAGCAAAATAACACAATTGACACTGACAGTACAGTGACAGATGACAGTATGAAAGTCAGTTTGTGTGTGTGCTCCCAAAAGATTTTTCCACATTTTTTTTTTTTTTGATTATTTGACGTTTGATATTTTTTGAAGAAAATTTCATAGAATTTCTCATCATTCTCGGACATTCCTTTAGATATTCCTTCTGGCGTTTCTATAGGTATTCTTCAGACGTTTGTAGGCATTCCTCCAGGGATTCTTTCAGCAGTTTCTTCTGACATTGCATCGGCAATTTTTCAAAACTTTCTTGTGATGATATGTTTGGAGGAATCCCTGATCTTGTGAAGTTTTGTGATTTTAAAGTAATCACTGGAGAACACTTGAAAGAACTACACAAAAACTATCCATTTTTTCCTGAAGTAATTCTTGGAGAAAATCCTGATTTGTTGGAGAAATCTAATAAGTTTTTTTTTGGTTGCATTTAGTAAAGGCTCGTGGTGGCGCCCACCGGCTGGCAACAAATCATCACCGGCTTGGGCAACCGACTGCCTAGCACACCACTGCAATTTAGTGGCTGCCTAGCAACGATTGCTTAGCCGAGGGCTTGCTACAACAGCCTGCAAAGCAATCAGCTACCTGACCACTGGTTGGTCGCCACTGCACCTTCTATGGTACGTGCCACCACTAGCTGCCAAATTCACATTGGCGCTTTGCCGCTCCGCACTATAAGGCTTCGTGCCATCGAGGTTGCCTCCACAGCTTATGCCATCGCCAGCTGATGATCCTCGATGGCTCGTTGGTCTGCCCAGCTCCAGTACTGCGACACTAATGAGTAAAATTGCGAAGGTGTACTCCTTTTATACCGTTCACTGCTGCATATGAGACCTCCCTTGCTTACATTTGAAATCTGTGAAAGTAAAGTGCAGTGCATTTAGTAAAATTAGCCTGCAAAACAAAATTGCAAGACATCATCTCTATTTTCGATAGTTTAAAAGTGTTAAAGGTTAATGTTTGATAGTTAAGTTGATACGCGGAAAACTTTGCAACCGATTGATGTTAACATCTTGAAAATCTATTGAGCATTTATCAAGGTATAAGCGTTTAATTTGTTACGATATTTCGTGACGGTCGCTAATTTTTAGATTTTCAATTGACCCTACCCTTGCCGTAAGACGTAGTCTACGTCAAAAAAAAAGTAAATTCTAGCCTACTAAGAATCTAACTCAAATTTAAGTGTCGTTACCTCAATTTCGTGGTCAGGCAGTGGTTGAGTAAATTTTCATATTTCTGGAATTACATCGTCATAGATTTAAATTTAGATACGTTAAAATACTAGCGCTCTGCCGATTTCAGTGTCAATCATGTTTGATTGTCTTGCCTGCCGCTACCAATATAGACCTGGCGAAGAGCATGGTGTTTGTCGGTATTAGTAACGAAAAATGAGTAAACAGTCCATGATTTCGGATAGTGACGTAAAACTCCAAAAACAAGCGATAACAAAGCAAGTTTAGTTTTGTCCGCATCCTTTTAGTGCACAAAAAGGCATTTTTCAGCCGAAACCTTTTAAAAACTACACCAATTACCGAAAATAAACATTCCACCTTGTGATTTGCTGCTATTGTAAATTGATGTTTTTGGAGATCTACGTCACGCATGTTTACAAAAAACAGGCTGTGCATCATCTCACGAGCACAATGAGAGTATTTTGCATTACACTAATACAACTTAACCACTTCTTCTCCACCTGTATAGACCTCATTGTGCCAATACAGCTGCCAACGAGCGCGCCCGAAACACACGCACACTACTTCAGGCTCGCTTGACTGTCAATCGTTTGTTTTGAAGCTAGCGAAGCAGGTTCGTAGAAAAGTGAAAATTAGTGGACACTTGCTCCTCCGTTACATCCTCAGTCAATTCATGATTGAACGGACTGGCAAGGAACTCGATGCCTTGGAATTCAATGTCCGTTTTGTAGGATGGTTCACCAGGAATTTCAGGAATAATGTGCGTAGCAGCAGGTTGCGACGGGATGGCATTGCCACATAACCGAAACAATGATTCTGTGTTCATAATATATTACAACTAAATTACCTTTTTGTTTACCCTTTCTCAGGCTTGTAACAGTTTTTATAAGCTGTCGAGTTAAAATGGTCGGAGCATAGTTTCCGCTTTATGACCACCTTTTGTCCGCCTCCATCAAACTCCACCTCAAGCTCCCTTGACTGGCAAAATTTCACCCACTGCGCGCATCTACTTGATGTCAAAATTAAATTCTATGTAATAGTAATATTAGTCTCAATAAATTTCATACCATTCCACGTCACTGGGAAAACTAAAGAAGGATTTTCCGCAGTTTTTCTTCTTCTTTAGCATTTCAAGCTTATTGCTTTCACAATCAGCTTATTGCTTGTTCTCAACTTAGTGTTAATGAACTTTCCACAGTTATTAATTAAGAGCTTTCGATGCCAAGTACCATTTTTGCATTAGTATGATTGTGTGGCAAGTACAATCATATCCTATGCCCAGGGAGTCGAGAAATTTTCCTTAACGAAAAATTCCTAGACCAGACCGGGAATCGAACCCAGCCACCTCCAGCATGGTGTTGCTTTGTAGCTGCGCCTTTACCGACTGAGCTAAGGGAGGACCCAGTTCCGCAGTTTTTACCTTCCCGATTAGAGCAAAATAAAAATTCACATTTGCGTCCCATGTTTTGAGGAAAAAAATACAAAACATTTTCCAACACACTCACACTTGCAAGCGATGTGCAAGAAAATCACTCAGCAGGAAAATGTCATAATTGTTGATGCGAGCGCTGTGAGTGGTGGCTTCGCCAACTATTTGTATTCAAATTAATCGTTTTTTTAGGTGAACGATGGGCATCAATTAGAGTAATACGTCTGTTTGGCTGTGTAAATACAGCAATTCCATAGAAAAAATATATACGATCGCTCAGAATTTCATGGTAATTGGTAGTTTTGTTCTTTATCAAAAAATTTTGACCCATATTTCAAAAAAAAATTCTCTTTTATTTTTTCAAAAATGGTTTTTTTTTAAATTCATAATTTTTGAACGGCCGTGGTTCAAAAAATATGAATTTATTGTTTTTATTGATTAAAAGTGCAATTGAAAGGTAATTAATTTTAGTTTTGAGAAGAAATAGAAATAAAACCTCCTTTCCGAGACATTGATTATGCAAAAATGGATTCTTTTAATTTTTTTATGTTTGCATGGTCTCGGGTCCAAAAAAAAACTTCCTCAGTTTTATATTTTTTCTTAAAGGATTGGATAACATATCCAAAAACTGGCGATATTTTAGTTTTTTAGATAAGATTTTTCAAAAATGCTACGTTTTTAGGTTTTGCTGACTATCCTACTACGCGTTTTCATTACTTGAAGGAACTTGCCAACCTTGCGTTCCCATCAATTAGAAGTAACTTTTATAAGTTCATTTACCTGTTTTACATCATATAAATGAAGTCAACATAATGCATTTATTTCCAAATTTGTTTTTATTAAAATTGTGTCATTGTGGACTACATAAATTATTGCTTACGATTATTCTACAGTTTCACACATGTTTCATCGCTTGAGAACGAGAATCGTGTTACAAATTTGGAAATAAATGCATTATGTTGACTTCCTTTATATGATGTAAAACAGATAAATGAACTGATAAAAATAACTTCTGATTGATGGGGACGCATAGTTGGCAAGTTCCTTCAAGTAATGAAAACGCGTAGTAAGATAGTCAGAAAAACCTAAAAACATAGCATTTTTGAAAAATCTTATCTAAAAAACTAAACTACATACATCACCATTTTTTTATTTGTTGTGTAAAAATGTCAAATCTTTCAAGAAAAAATATGAAAACGAGAAAGCTCTTTGGTCCCGAGACCATGAAAACCTTAAAACATTAAAAGAATCCATGTTTTCATAATCAATGTTGCAGTAAAGGAGGTGTTTATGTATTTCTTCTAGAAAGAATTATTAATAACCTGCCATTTGCGGCACAGTGGTTCAAAAGTTATGATTAATTTATTATTTTATGACAATCATGAAATCCAGCATTTATTAATATATTTATTTTCATTGATATATTTATTCATTTATAAGGCTAGTATTATAATGAATTATTTAAATATAAATAAATTACTATACTTGTACCTTTATGTATTATTGTTCTAATTTCTTGGTTGGTCATTTATTTATTCATATATTTATAAATTTATTTACAAGTTTATTTGATAATTTATTGATTGATTTAATTCTTTTTGATTTCTAGATTATTGTATCAATGTATTTGTTTTTTAATATATTTATTTATTTAATTCTTCATACATAATTTTATTCATTGATACACTTAATCACTTATCCATTAATTTAAAGGCTTGTGTCTATGTCTATTTATCCATTTATGTATAATTTTTTATAACTTTACTAAATGTTTAATTTATGAACTGACTAAATAATTGATAGATGTTTATATTTTTAATTTATTTTATTATTATGAATAAATAAATAAGTTTATAAATAAATTATTAAAAACATAAATGAATTTATGGTTGCTCGAATAAATAAAGGATTAAATAAATAAATGGCTTAATCAATCAATAATAACATATTCCAATAAATTCATGAATAAATAAAATGATTATTAACCTACTTAATAAAACAAAATATGGAATAAATTATAAAAAGAATGCGAGATGATTAAGTAGGTTAATAATCATTTTATTTATTCATGAATTTATTGGAATATGCTATTATTGATTGATTAAGCCATTTATTTATTTAATCCTTTATTTATTCGAGCAACCATAAATTCATTTATGTTTTTAATAATTTATTTATAAACTTATTTATTTATTCATTACGTTTACGTTTATTTACGTTTTTATTTAATATCATTTTTCTGTGTATTTTATTAATATCACTTCCAATGTCTCATTTATTTGATGATTCATTTATTTCATTCTTTTCTTTATTTTCATAGCTCATTTTATTTGTAAGGCTCAATTATATTTTTATTTTTTTATTTTTTATTTTGAGTGGTTGCTGATTTGTTTAAATGTATATATTAACAATATATGTCTTATTATGTATATTAATTAATTTCTTTATAAATTTTATAAGACTTATTTCAATAGATTGGAACATCTAGATTAATGTCTATAGGACCTATAAAAATACAGTTGTGAGTTGAGATCTAGTCTCTTTTACCTGATATATAAGAATCGGTATTCACAAAGAAAAAAATCACGAATTTAAACAGACACGGAAAATTGCCGACCGTTCAATTGCAAGCCAAAGAAAGTGTAAACAACCAATTTTTTGCAATCTTTCATACAACAGACCTGTTTTAGTCGATATCTGGCTTAAATTTACATGAAATATCCCATGAACTTGAACATATGCCGAATCTAGCATTCCATGTATGAGCATTACATAACGCAGAAAATTACATGTTTCTTTCAAACTATGTATTCTTTGAATTAAACAACATCCCATTTTTTATCGGTTATTTTCCGTCGGCCCTTTTTTCACAACGTGGTGACAACTACTGCCGCCAGGAAGACGACTCCACCACCTGGACCCTACATTTCGCACGGATCAACACATGAGCCGGGAGCAACGGTTTAATTCCCGACTGAAGGTAGGCGTGACCAGAGATTTTTTCGCCTCAGTAAAATCCCACCAACCTCGTCTGGGATCGAACCCAGAACCACTGAGGTGCCAAGTCATGGTTACCTCTACACCACTACGGCGCCGTATTCATCCCAATTCAAATGAAGTTATAAGAACAGTACCTACGATATTTTGAGATAAAGTTATAGCAATATAGTAAAGGAATCTAAAACATCACTCGATGTTCATTTTTACCAAGTAAATTAAGCTTGGTAAAATTTTTGTCTAATTTAAACTGTTCATTAAATAATCATAACTGAGTTATTCAAAACGATTTAATTCTTTTGTTATGAGAGGATAGAACTTCAAAGTTCTATATTTCGCAATTCCCCAATCACTGTTTTCCAAAAAACTAAATCAACTTTACCTCACTAACTCCGCCGGTGCTCTCAAACGATACAAACAAGCACTGCTTACTTGTGGTAAACCCGATGAACCCGGAATGACCCAATGAGAGCAATCCTCGCGAAGCGTACCAACGACACATTGTATTCATTATCACCATTACTTGATACGCATGCGTTTTCCATGAACCACGAAGATGCACTCTCCTCTCCTCGAGCTCGCTCACAAAAGAGTAGGGATATTGTTTGTAAATATACCTACCGGACCGTAAAAATGCAATCCGAGAAGCATCCATCCGCGGCCAGTGCGATGAGCGCGTTCTTGATCCACCCCGTTTCCCTATTGCAGCGCCGACCGGTGGTACAATCCCTTGAGAACGTTTTCCCATCAAAGCACGCCTTTGTATTGTCGTGGAGATCATCATTTGAATTCGGGCCTACCTCTCAGGGAATCTTTATTTATCTTGCCTTCCACAGAATTGAATGAATCAAAAGTGTGTATGTGAATCAGAGATGTGTGTTGAGTTGCCTCGCGTGTTGAAGAAAAGGGAGGTTTGAGTGGCTAGTCTAATCGTTGTATGATTATTGTAAACTAAATTATTTGAATACGGTGACGATGTGCTGGTGAGTGAAGGCGGGACATGCTTTGTGTATGCGGAATAAATACGTGACGAAACATTTGTTCATGATAAGCACTCGTGGATGGGAACACAGATGGGACAGGATTGAATGGACAAATTTGTTCCATAATATCCTAATTGTATGCACGGTAACGGTGGCTGTTATTGTCCTTTACTCGAAGGCCAGATATGTACATGATTTTGTATAAGGAACGTTTACCAACATTGAGCAGTTACACATTTAGATTTTTCGGCCGAGTTTGGTAAAATAAATTGCTGAGATCCCAACTTCTGGGCGAAAATTTCAATCGTCGAGCTGTCGTCAAACCTGGCTTCCGACAAATGGCAAGCTACGACGAGAATTTTTGTATTATTTAACCGAACGATACGGTGAAACTCGGGAAAAATGACGAATGCTTGGAAACCTTCAAAGAGCTCAACTGTCATTATTTACCGAAGCTCTGGCGAAAAAATGGTGGCTTTAACCGGGCTTCAGTGAATTATGATACTGTTTTTATTTTGGAAAATTTACTGTGGAAATAAAAAAAGAAGAAGAAAATCCAGCTCATTCTGAGTTTATAAGTAAACTTGAAGGATCTGAAATTCTGTTAAGGTTTCCTGCAGTTTAAAAAAAATACACCGATGAAATGATAGCCTTATGCAGGCTGGAATGATTTGTTTCTTCATTGCATGGAACTCCAACGAAGAATATATTCCTGCATCCTCACTCTTAAAAATAATGAATATTACGAGTGATGTAATCCTTTTTGCACGCACACCGTGTCCAATATATTCTCATACACTTTTTCCTTGCATTGGTGTCGTGCAACTTCTCAACATGCTTCACGTATGTGTTGTTGTAGTTTTGCACTATGTTTATACAAACGCTTTTAGGTTATGTCCGATTGTTTTCATCAGCGATGAAGGAGTTTCGTGCTGTGGTGATAAAAAAAATTTTGAAAGGGGGCTATTTTCAGAAATTTGAAAAACCTCGGATTAAAGCGGGATTTGTGTACCGAACCATCCGAAGGTACCGTGACACCTGCTCGTTGGATGACCGGAAGAGATCCGGTCGTACTCGTACGGTGCGGACTGCACGAGTTGTTAAAGTGGTCAGGGAACGGATTAGACGAAAATCACAGCGCTCTGTACGCAGAATGGGTGCAGATCTGAATGTTTCGAGATCGCCAATGCACAATATACTGCAAAATGACCTCGGATTCCAAGCTTTCAATAAACGTAAGGTTCACGGAGTTTCGGAACCTTCCAAGCAGAAACGATTCGAAAGAGCAAGTCTGCTTTTGTTGCGGCACGGTGGGGAAGAATTTATCTTTTCCGACGAAAAGTTATTCGTCTTGCAACAATCCTACAATGTCCAGAACGACAGATTGCGGGCTCTCTCTTCAAGAACTGTTCCAAAGAGTGATAGGAATATTCCACGATTCCAAAGTGCTGCCTCAATGATGGTTTGGGGAGGAATTTGCAAGCGAGGCAATATAGAGTGAATGCCGTATATTATAAAACGGAAGTTTTGGAGAAAGTTGTCCAGCAAATCTCGTTCAGGGCTGGTGTCGAGAAAATTTGACCGACTTTTTGGACAAGAATGAATGGTCTCCCAGTTCACCAGATCTGAATCCCTTGGATTATTTCGTATGGTCATACATGCTGGCAAAGGTAAATGACCACAGGGCGTCTAATATGAACCAATTTAATACCGTAATCAAACTAATTTGGGACGAAATGCCGATGGAAGTCGTGCGTGCCGCCTGTGGTGGTTTCGAAAAACGTCTGGAGCTGGTCAAGAAGGTTAAAGGCGGTGTTATTCCATAACATATGCTGTAGTTGATCAGTATTATATTGCAATAAAATGGGTAAAGTTATCAATAAAAGCTGGATTATCGATTTGAAATAAATAGAGTTTTATTTTGTATGAGAATATATTGGACACGGTGTGAATACTCCGAGACTCAAAGATCAATACAGGGTGCGGCAGAAAATAATGCGAAAATTTGTTCTAATTCTTGCAAATCCCATTTTCAACTAATTCAAGCAATAATATCAACATTTTCGAGTGCAGTTATCTTTATCTTTATCTTTTAAACAAATTTATTCAATGTGTCCTCCATTTTTATTAATAACACCCTCGAGCCGACGCCGGAAGCCAGAGCATGCCTTTCGGACGTAGTCCTCCGACATTGACTGCCATGTGCGTGTTATGGTTGACTTCAGGGTTTTCACACTAGGGTGTGGTGTTTTTCAGGCTCGTGCTTCAACATATGCCCAAATCGAATAATCCAACGGATTAAGATCTAGACTGCTAGGGGGCCTCAAATCCTTCGGCCAAAACTTCATGTTATCGTTCAACCATTGTTGGGTTCGATTGACATGTGACACGGCACTCCATCCTGCTGTAGGACAACGTTTTGGTCCTCGGAGAAGTTGGCCTTCACGAAGGGAAGCACTTGGTCCTTTAAAATACCGATATACACTTCGGTATTGATTTTAACTCCAGCATCAATGAAAACAGGCGGCATTTCCAAACCGTTGGACGCCACCAAGCCAAACATCATGACACCAGCCGGATGTTTGGTTTGAAATTTGAATTTCACTTTTTCCGGAACGTTCTTCATTTTCCGTGCGGCTGTTGGCCACAGCATCGATGCTGAAAAGCTTTTCGTTGGAGAACAGGATTATCATTTTTTCCTTCTTCAACAAGGAAAGCAATCTCTTGGAACGAATCACTCGTAGTTCCTTGACCCGGTCCGTAATCAAGTAGCGTTTTATTCTGGCTCTGGAAGATGCATGCAGGTCTTCTTTGGTGATTCTCCGCATGGATTTCTCCGAAATATTGGCTTCCTTTGCAAGTTTTCTTATGGAACGCACCGGGTTGCGAGCATTTTTTGCACGGACCGATTTGATCACGTTCGGCGCGCGTGCAAAGCGCGGACGTCCGCTTTCCGGCTTTTGCTGCTTAGGACCATCCTGTAGGGACTTTTTTATGCGGTAAACTATTGCCAAATGGCACCCTACCACCTTGGCAATCTCTTTCGGCTTCTTCTGGGCAAGCAACAAACTGGTGATCACTTCTTTCGCGAACATTTTGACGAATTTGCAATAAAACAAATAGTTTGGATGCAGCACTTGAAAGTAAACATAAAACAAATACACTATCGACAGAAATTAGTCACTAGCTACACGAATTAACCCAATACTCAAGTTTGAGCATTTTCGCATTATTTTCAGCCGCACCCTGTATGACTCAATTGTATTTTCTATTTGATGTATTTTTAATCTCTTATTGGAAACCCGCAATAATAAATACTGACACACTCAACAGTACGTTCCGGATGCTACATTTACAACAACTCCTAAGGTAACCTCAAATCTAAGTCCGTAAAGCGCTAAAAAATTGCCCCTTGACTGAAAAGAGGAATGTGGAAGCCTTAAAAATACATGATCCTTGTCTTTTGTCAACACATTCGGTTTCGCGCGTAAAGGCAAGTCACAAGTCACCCATTTAAATGGGTAGACGCCGTTTTACGGTAAAATGGGTAAAAATTTCCACAGGAGGAATAACAATAATAATAAATCGTATCCATTAATGGGTAAAGGAAGCTTACCGTGTGGCGCGTAAATTTTTCTCTCGTTTTTTTCCAAGCCAAAGGAGGCGTAAACAACGAAATTGTTTGCAATATTTCATGCGCCATACAGCGATGTTTGTAATCTTTCATACAATAGACTAGATTCAGGCGTTATCTGGCTTAAATTTACATTATATATCCCATTATTTTCTGTCAAATCCAACATTCCCTTTATGTGCATTAGATAACGCAGAAAATTCAATGTTTCTATTTATCGGTGGGGTCACTGGAACCCAACAGAGCTATCACCTTCCAACTCCCGGGCCAAAAATGTTTGTCGAGTCGACAACAGTTCGTTTAACTGCAAACATTTTTCTTCTATAAAAACACTGCCGGACGGTGGGCGTTGGATTGAACATACACATACACACACACATAGAACGGGGTTAGATTCATTTTGTTGCATTTCTTCAAAAATAAATGAATAAGTAATTAATTTTAAAAATCTTCTCTTTATTTGCTTTTCTAAACAATTTTCAAATTAATTCCGCCTCCACTTTTTCAGGTTTGATATTGTCGACTGGGTACCCCTCTTGGCTTGGAATTAAATTAGTGTCGCAGTACTGGAACTGAGCAGCACATGGAGCGATCAAGGAACAGGCAGCTGGCAATGGTATGAACTCTGGAGGCAACCCCGATGGCAACCCTGTTTAGGCCTCTGAGAACTCAGGCGATAAAATGCGCTATGAATCTATCATTCAAAATCGATTAGGGAATGAAAATTATCACCGATTTACTTATAAAAAAAATACTTTTTGATTCACTGCGCAAAAAATAACTGTTCGTTTCCTTTGAACGCTATTTGCAATTAATGAACAATTGCTAGCCTAATCAATTAACCCAAAATATGGGTAGATTACACTCATCGAAGTAAAACCCTAGCAGCACGCTTGTTGTAATTCGGTTGAAGTAACTTCAATGTCACTCAATTAGATCACAATCAATTTGCTGCAACTAATTCTGACGGTTTGCCCGAAAAAAAATTAATTAATAAATGTTTTGTAACCATAAATAGAATCAATATGTGTTAAATTAATATTATTGTTGATGAAAAAAAATGACACAGGAGTTTTTGTTCCAAAATATAATTTATTGTTAATTGAGGTGGATAAAAGAGAGGGGGTTTGTTTTTTAACTTAAATAACAATAATTCTTTTTTCCGAAAATCTGTGTCAATTATTATTGATTTTTTGTTTAAATTGTTGAAAATTTGGGTAGGGGATATTAGATTATTGTAATTATATTTGTTTTTTCTTATAAGGTGAAATAGGATTGTTGGATTAGATTTTATTTTTTTTTTTATTATTGTTTGTTTGTGGTGGTGTTGCTTGGGTAGCTTGGGTACCAGTTCACACAGTTTTTGACAACTCATACTGCTTGCAAAAAATGAGTACAATCTATTCAGTCATTGAGTTGTCTCGAAATAGCGTTTGGGATACTTTGAAGACCATCGATATGGTCACGGTTTTTTTTTTTTGGCTCACTAGCCATCTTGACATGTCCCAAATTTTGGCCTCCTTAAAAAGCCAAGAATTATTTTTTTGGTGATGAATTGTATTCAATCACTAATGATTTGTAAACAACGGTTTTTTCCGCGAATTTCACGTATTCGAAAACTCGCCTAATCAATCCACCACGGTCATTTCGAAGAGGAAGAGTTCACCTATCCGATATAATCGGAAGCTTAATTTGGTAGCCTTTGTGCCACGAGAAATTTACGGAAGAAGCCATTGTTTACGTTTGCCAGTTAGGCCCTTAGAGACGAACCAGCCTAAGGCTGAAAGTCTCTAAAATACAGAAATCCAATCCAATCCAGTTAGGCCCTTATGAAAAATCTTTGTCGGAATGAACCACTTTTTGAGGCACATTTTTAATAATATTTTATTAATATATCTTGACTAATCATTTTGAAAAATAAATAAATGAAAATATTTTAGGAAAAAATAATTTTGGAAACCAAAAAAAAAACATTTATGTTCGCTTGAATACTCTACTGCAAATTGAAAGCAGCATCTGGTAAAGGAATGTTTGTTCTACCATATGGTGTAGTTTAACATCGAAAAGTCATGTGATACGTGAGAAATGACCGTTTAAAGTCATTGTTCACAATTGGCTTTTAGGCTCTTAACATGAATTACTCGAGAATTGAACAAAAAAAAATACTGTGAGCCTGGGAATGATAATATTTGTTGTTTGTTTTAATACAGAATATTATTGATATGAAAATACTTGCCCTGCCGAGAGTGTGGGTTAGCGTTTTTCATTCACCGTGCTCTTGTTTGCTGTTTCACAGATTGAAATGACATTCTGATTGGGTGAGATCGTTTCTTTATATTTATGTACATTTACACTTAATACTCTTCGTTCTGATCTAAAATGAGAGGATCTAATTTTTTGAAACCAAGGAATTTCGGACCAGAATATCCAAATGCGGACCCTAAGATCAGAACACTTCTTAAAAGAAGATGAAAATCAGATACGTCTTTTTGAAAAAGTACTCGAGAAATGATGGAGGAAAAGATTGGACAATTTGTGTATATCAAGTGTATAAAAAGTCCATATCATATGGGAAAATTACGCGTCCACCAGTAGTTGACCAAGGAAAACAAATATTGTTTACTTTAAACTGTTCAACTGTTAAACTGCAATTTGTTTATTTGTAACAACCTGTTAGTTTGCACTTTATATCAAGTCAAGTAAATCTCCTTCTTCAACGCAGTCATTCAGTACTTCTTCATAAGTGTCTCTTTAAGCGCTTTGGCACCGTCCAGCTTCATCAACGGCTCATCTGGATGCAGCTTCTGCATGTGCATCACGTAGATCCGCCGATGGATAAATCCCTTCGGACAGATGTTGCATGTGTATGGCGTTTCTCCGGAATGCGTCCGAAGATGAATCTTCAGCACACTTTTACAGTAGAAAGCCTTGCCACAGTGTGGACAAATGAAGTCCCGTGTTTGGGTGTGAATATTCATGTGACGTTGCAGCGAATGTCTGGCGAAATGGAATCAACAAATTAACCATCAATTACCTTCAAGATTAACTAAAATACCTACTTGCTGAGAATCTTCAATCCACACAGAGTGCATTCAAACTTCCTCTCCCAGTGCACCGCACGCATGTGCTGTCTGAGTGTTGCGGGGCAGGTTGTAACTTTGCCGCACTCGGAACATGTAACCTCTTTTCCGGTGACATGTAAGCGATTGATGTGATTCCGCAGATTGAGCTTGCAGTTAAAACTTTGGTCACACTCCTCACAGGGAAACGGTGAAATCCCTTTGTGACCATTCATGTGGCCTTCCATCCGGTTCGCTGGCATTCGTTTGCCACAGAGCTCACAAGTCTGTTTGTACTTTTCCATCGCTTTCTTGAAATAGGCTCGCCGGTATTCCACGGGATCCATCGCTTTTTCGGCTTCCGTTTTACGACGTATTGGCCGTTTCGGTCTCTCCTTTTCTGCCAAACGATCCTCAGGTGTTCGAATCCCGCGAAATCTGCTAGTCTTCCACGAGTTTTTAGCTGTAACTTTTCTCGTGTATTTGGGGCCCACTGGTTTCTTTACCCCGTCACTTAACTGTTCTAATGTTTCCACGGAAAACTCCACGGTTTCATCGCAACCATCTAGCAGGGTTTGCAGTTCGGCTGGCTTAGTTTGGGCTTCTTTCCTGGAAGGTGCTTGGTCGTCATTGCAAAGAAAGGGAAGTGGATTTTTCATTCCACGAAGTATCTGCCGGCTGTGTTGCTTGTAGGTGTAGAATTCCTTAATATCGCTCTCGCATTTGTTGCAAACATCACATTGGGCGGTATCATTTTCCGCATCAACCTAAATAAAAATTATAAATGGTAATAAGTTACAAATAATCTAATAAAATTGAAATTTTCTATGCCAGGCAAACGAAAGTTCTTACCCACATACAAATGATGTCCTGGAATTTTTCCCGAAAAAAACGATCCTTAAAAAGAGAATTCGATTCACAAGTCTTCCGGCACATCCGACACTGGCCCATCTTGTTGGAATCAAAATATTTTGTTTTGTGTTGCCTTTGCAGACCACTCACTCAAAATATGTATACGTCGGTAAACACTTTCTATGCTCATGAAGCATACAAATCTGCTGGCATTTGAAACGAAGAAACGAAGAAAGAAGAAAATTCACCCACAACACCACCCCTTCGCAAAATTTAACAACAAAGACATAATTAGGGTGACCATTAAATCGCTGATAGGCCCTTCAGGAACATCATACTTACCCTCACGCTCGTTCAGATCTACTCTAAATAGAGCAACTTTCACTCTGTTTCGTATTTACATGCTAAATGTTAGAAACTTAGTAACTAGATATTCCTGGTGCAGTTGAAAACCGGAATATAGCAGTCGCGCCAATCGATTTTACTCCCGTTCTATGAATTCAAACAGTGGCGCATCTAGTGCGCTTTGGACTTATAGAACGGGAGTAAAATCGATTGGCACGACTGCTTTATTCCGGTTTTCAACTGCACCACTCTGAGAAAAAATCCATCGTTGTACCGACAATTAAATCATGGTCAGGATGACTATCGCATATAATGGTTTCAATAACCATGAAAATGGTCGAATTCACCACGTTCTTGGATTTTTGACTATGATCATGGTAACAAGGACTATCCCGACATTATGGAAAATGTTGCATCAACTATTTTTAATGGTAGTTTTGACCATGATCATAGTCGGTTCAAAATCACTATACTGGAATAGTCACCCTAACCCCCAATAATGGTAAAATTGACTATCAAATTCCTCTCTGTGCAGGAATATATGGAAACTGAGTAAATGCTACTCTGAAAGTAAAGGGGCTGTACATATAAAAATAGAATAATTATAATAAAGCTGTCCAAACCGAAAAACGTGGTTCAGTCGAGCTTTCATCTGGTGACACAGATACGGCGAAGAACTACCCTAATAAATTTCGTATGTTTATTTTTCTTAACGACCATCCAAACCATTAAAGAAATTGTTGGAGTGTTTGTGATATCGTTCGCTTAAGATATTTTTTTATAAGGTACCTAAACGCATATGATTTGGAACAACCGCACATAGTGTGCGTATCATAAGTTTTCAAGATGGGACGACTGTATGTTGAAATCAACAACACAATTTACGTCGAATTTTGATTTGACTCAATTAGTTTTTTTTTAAATTATAGAATTAAAAACACTCCGTCGGGGTGCGGCAGTTTTAATGAAATTTATTAGCTTTTACTCAGATTGTTAAATCCGCTAAAATTAGATACTGAGAAATGTTAACTCTAATTTTGACACTCAGCGAAATATTCATAAGATTGCATTATGATTATTTGCTACATGAAATCGTTATGAAATTCATCAATTCTCGAGTAATTCAGGATTTGGGCCTGAAATCCATTTGTAAACAATGACTTTAAACGTTGATCTCTCACGAATCACGAGAATCTCACTATATCCAGATACTCCTTATGGTAGAACTAACATTCTTCTACCAGATGCTCCTTTCATTTCACGAGAGTGATTTAAGATTCAAGAGAAATCGACCTTGAAAGTCATTGTTTACAAATGGCTTTTAGGCCCTTAACATGAATTACTCGAGAATTTACCGTATGAAATATTATGATGTTGAAAAAATATGGTGCAACCTGGATTCGAACCTTGAACGTTGACCCAAGTAACACACAAAACATCTTTTTACAATGATTAATAATTGTTTGTTTTATAAATGTATTATAAATGTATTGCAAAGCATACCTTGTTTGGATTGGGTTGGATCTCTCGTATTCTATTTATCAATCTGACTAACAATTGTGCTCACTGCTCGAAGTGATTTATACCTTATCATCGTTCTAAAAACATTTATAATACATGAACAGGACAAGATTTTATGGGAATTTCTATATACTGTTGAAATTACATTACACCAACAATGTTTTGCAAAACGAGTTTTTTTTCATAACGATGAATGTTGTACAATATTGTGGTTTCACTTCCAACGGGAAGCAAATCACAGATACTCAGAGTTGATTTTTCAACAATCGGAGTTGGCTTAGAAAAGAAGCTACAAACCTATGACGCCAAGGACTAGTGTTCAAATCACACACACACAAAATACGTAGTTATACCAATAGAAAAGAGGAATCAATTCAACTAATATTTTGGTTTGAATATGGACCAATAAAACTGATGAACTAATTCAACAAAACCTTTGAGTTGAAATAAAACATCATGCTTTATAGAATTGAACATCGCGTTTTATTTTTCAAAACAAAATGTTTTCTTAAATCAACTAAACGCATTTGTTGAAATAATAAACTTTTATGAACTAATATAATAAAACCATTTTATTGAAATAAAACTTCATGCTTTATAGAACTGAAAGCCGTGTTTTATTGTTTTTTCTACAATTACCGCACCATATTCCCCCAGCAGAACGGCGTTTCGGAGCGCAAGAATAAGGACTTTACAGGAGTTGGCATCGTGCATGTGATGTATGCTGGACTCGGGAAGAAATATTGGGGAGAGGCAGTCATAATGGCAGCCTATTTGCAAAATAGGAAGTTGTGCTGTTTTTACAGTTATCTGCAAAGAGAATAACTCGTTGATAATCGGTTTTACAAATTATGATATATTATGTTTAAACTTACATTAGGAAAGCAGAGGTCAGAGGTAGCAATATGGCTGCTATGAAATGTGCGCTCATACAACCATTTTATTAAAACAATTAATGAAGCATATTTGTTTAAAACGAAGTTTAAAATAAATTTTGATTGTTAAAAATCAAATATAATTTAAACGAGTATCACACAGCGGTGATTAATTTAAATAATTTTATTTGTTTGATTTGAATGAAATTTTGAATTGATTTGGAACTTTTTTATGAATTGAAACAAAAAGAAACCTTGTTTTGAATAGCAGCAAAATGTTTTGTTGATTCAAAACAGAGTGATTTCTTAAGGGGAAAATATATTTTGTTAAAACAATAAATTAATCATTTGAGTTTAAAAATAAATGTGATTGTTTTATATCACACATCAGTGATCACTCTAAATATTTTTTTTTTATTTGAATGAAATTTTGAATTGATTTGGAACTTTCTTATGAATTGAAACAAAAAGAAACCTTGTTTTGAATACCAACAAAATATTTTGTTGATTCAAAACAGAGTGATTACTTTGCGTGCACGGTTGGCGGTGTTCATTTTGTAAGAGAATGATTTTTTTTCATTTTATGTTGTATAAGGCTTTACTTTTTGCGCTTTTTACGTCATATTAAAGTATGAAACAAAGTATTATACCCTTATATTGATTACCTGTATTTGTCATTTAACAGTATTTTAAACTTCTTTATTACAAATTGTGTTACTTGGGGAAGTTTGGGTCCAGTGACTTGACCACTAGTATATATCATCACTTATAAATAGGAAAGCTTAAACGCGAAAAACAACAACGTCGTGTAAAATAAAATCCATTCGTACGTCAACCTTATGACATTTAAAGCATCGTTCATAAGTTGAACCTTATGAAATTCGTAAGATTATTTGGCTGAGTGTAGTTCAACAAAAGTAAGTAACACTACCCTGATAAAAAATTACCGTAAACGAACGATATTACAAATCCTTCAACCATTTCTATAATGGTCTATAACCCCAAATAGGTCGTTAAGAAAAATAATCATACGAAATTTATTAGGGTATAGCTACTCTAATTAGGTTAGTTCCACTTTTACGAAACTGAGTCGTTATCTACTCAGTTTTGAGCAACTACAAACTAGCGTGCGGGTTATAAATAAAACCCATAGGTGCCCAAAGTTCATTATCATTCGAAATTCGCTAGAAATTAACCGATCATCAAACTCTTAGTTCTAACTTTTTTTTCTACAGAAGCCAACCCGAGGGCCAACCTCCTCTCTGGTAATTGTTGCATATTTTTCAGTGAAGGCAAAAATCATAAATTCATCAAATTTCTTAAAACTACAAATTCAATCGTGAGTTGTACCAGTAGCCAGCAGCTGGATAGTCAGGAAGAAAATGAATTTATTTTTTGGCTCAGGAAGTACTAGCACATCGGTCCCAAGCTCGGTCCCAAGCTTAATGATTCGCCCCTCATAAAGTAACTCGCACCAACACACCCTCAAATATTCTGTCAAAATAACATAGCGAATCAAAACAAAGCCAAAGATACTAGTACCGAAAGGTACTGAAAAGCGCAAGAGTGTACAACAAGGTGCAGACTGCAAGGTGTACTTCAGACTTAGGCGTTCTACAACAGTGAACCAATTTCAAATCGCTGGTTACATATTGATTGTTGCAGTAGCTGCGTTGTAATCATCCGGTTTTCCTGGCCCAAAAATATATTGATATTTTGTTCATCAACAATTGAGGAAGAAAAAACTTCCGTTCATCTTCAGAATGAATAATACGATAATACCAGCGGGTGGATAGTCATGAAGAAAACGATTTTTTTTTTGGCTCAGGAAGTACTAGCACACCGGTCCCAAGCTCGGCCCCAAGCTTAATGATTCGCCCCTAAGACCGTAACTCACACCAATACACTCTCAAATATTCTGTCAAAACAACACAGCGAATCAAAACAAAAACAAAGATACTTGTACCAAAAGGTACTGAAAAGCGCAAGAGTGCATGGCTAGGTGCAATGTGTACTTCGGAACTAGGGGTTCTACAACAGTGAACCAATTTCAAATCGCTAGTTACACATTGATTGTTGATATTATGCAGTTGTCCTTTGTAATTCTATTGCTCTCTTAGCTCAGAGCGTTAACGCATCCGGCAATCAGCGTTCAGTCGTGAGAAATGATGGTTCGAATCCCAATGTAAGGTAAAACACATTTGTGCATATAATAAAATATATCCCTTAAATGTTACGCTATGATGCCATATAATAAAAGTATGAAATAACATCCTCTAATAAAGCATAACAATGAAAAAATCTAAACTCAATTGGGAATTTTAAACATTTTTTAAACATTTTTTTTTCAAAATATCCCAAGCATACATTTTTAAAAATGCAATGAAACATTTCAGTAGAAGCAGTAATTCAACTACTGAAAAATACTCTAGAAGTGATTTTTGCGAATTAAAAAGTGTGATAAAAGTACACGTTTACGTCAAATCGTTTTGTTGTCTTCGGTGCATTTATCCTTTA
The DNA here is from genome assembly GCA_024533555.2 of Aedes koreicus. Classification (NCBI taxonomy): domain Eukaryota; kingdom Metazoa; phylum Arthropoda; class Insecta; order Diptera; family Culicidae; genus Aedes; species Aedes koreicus. The sequence goes on from JAHHFK020000439.1 coordinate 62,504, forward strand.
TGCTGAAAGGTATAAGTTCACTGAAGACAGGAAACGATTTGACGTAAACGTGCACTTTTATCACACTTATTCTGTTTCTGTCGGAGTCCAATTTTAACTGCAATCAGCAATAAATAAATGCAAAACTGTATCCATCACATTGTATTATTTGCTTCTTTTCAATTGAAGAAATATGAGATGCACACGCACACTACCATATTCCTTCGAATAAAAATGAGTTAAGTTTACCCATGAAATGAATATAAAAATCTAAGTAAACTTTGCTCGGTACGTTTACTTTAATTTGAGTAAACGTTTGTTTACCCATTTCTGCTCTTTTGGCTGAACTGAGTGATTTTCGACTCAAAAGCTTCAAAATAGCGTGTTCGTCGCTTGCGTTCATCTTCAATATTTATTTAAAATGACAAACACGTCAAAGTTTGAACCATGCATGATAATCATGGACATTCAATAACGGAAAATCAAAATGTTCAAAACAAGTTTCATGTATGCCAGAAAAAAAATCATGTATTTCATAGCACCGAATCAACACCGAATCGAATATGTTTGGAATAAAAATTCTCGATACTTTTTCAAGACCAGACATGTTTGGAATTTCATCCTCATAACTTCCATTCGACAGATTTCTTATATTCTTGTCAAAGAAGATGTTTCTGGTGTTACTTGGGAAGTTTGTTCCTAAAATAGACCGCCTTTGGCCCTCACTCTACAAAGCATGCGCGCTTGTCAAAATAGCCGATTTAAATATTCGCTGCATCTCAGATTCAGATTTTCCCTAGTCGGCTTTTCCTCTTTCAACTAAAACGGCAATATTCTTTTTTTTTCTGAAGGGCACGGTTTAAAACAGTTTTTTCACGTCATGCACGATAGTGTGCGTGCGTTCAACGTCAGTTGCTAATACGTCATGAATCGAAACGTCAGATTTTTCGCATAACGTTTGTAAACATTTTCTCAGCAGTGGTCTGTAGTTCGCCAATCATTTTCCGTAGTTTTATTCTAAATTAATTGAATTAATTTCGCACTCTACACCGCAAAGAATGTCCGATTATAAAAGGCGACAACGGGATCCAGGTAAATTTAATTCATTCAGCCATATTCCTGTATTATTTTAACCTAAAATATACCAATCAGTAGGAAAGGCTTTGCCGGTTAAGAAACCCAAACTGGAGGATAGCGATGAAGATGATGCAAAGGATCGCAAACTGAAAGGTCCATTATCGGATCCGGCGTTGCTCAACCGGTCCAAGCTGTGCCCCTATCTGGACACAATAAATCGACACCTGCTGGATTTCGACTTTGAAAAGCTGTGCTCCGTTTCGCTGACCCGGATCAATGTCTATGCCTGTTTGGTGTGTGGAAAGTATTTCCAAGGCAGAGGTACCAACACGCACGCCTACACGCATTCGGTGGCCGAGTCGCATCATGTGTTCCTGAATTTATCGACTTTGAAGTTTTACTGCTTGCCGGACAATTACGAGATTATCGATTCATCGCTGGACGATATCAAGTATGTGCTGAATCCTGTGTTCACAATGAAAGATATTCGGAATCTGGATAAGGAAGATCAGAAGATGTCGCGAACCGTCGATGGAACGCTGTATTCGCCGGGAATAGTCGGAATGAATAATATCAAGGCGAATGATTATTGCAATGTTATTTTGCAATCATTGTCACATGTGAAGCCGATTAGAGATTTCTTCCTGATTGAGAAGAACTACGCCAATATCAAGCGTCCTCCTGGAGATACGGCATTTATGTTGGTTCAACGTTTTGGTGAGTTGTTGAGAAAGTTTTGGAATCCTCGAAATTTCAAGTCTCACGTGTCACCGCACGAAATGCTACAGGCGGTAGTTCTGTGGAGTAGCAAGAAGTTTCAAATCACGGAACAGGGAGATCCGATCGAGTTCCTTTCATGGTTTTTACATATCTTGCACAAACAACTGCGAGGCAATAAGCAGCCCAACTCGTCGGTGGTCTATCGGACATTTCAGGGTGAAATGAAGATCTACACAAGGAAGCTGCCTCCGACAGAGCTGGACGATGTCCAGAAACAGTTGTTGCTGGCGACGGATGAGTATCAGGAGAAGGTTGAGACGTCGACTTTTCTGTATCTTACTTGCGATCTACCGGCCACGCCGCTGTTCATCGATGAATTCAGGGAGAACATCATTCCCCAGGTGAATCTTTACCAGCTGCTGGCCAAGTTCAACTCGGTGTCGGAGAAGGAGTACAAGACGTACAAGGAAAATTTCCTGAAGCGATTCGAAATCACCAGATTGCCTAAGTTCGTCATTTTGTACATCAAGCGGTTTACGAAGAATACTTTTTTCCTGGAGAAAAATCCGACTATAGTTAACTTTCCGGTCAAGTGAGTGTTAGGGTCAGTTTAGGAATCGTCCTGATTTTTTTAATAACTTGTTCTTTTTCTACAGAAACATCGATTTCGGTGACATCCTAACGGAGGAAAACAAAAAACTGCACAAGCACACCAAGTACAATCTGGTGGCCAACATCGTACACGACGGTGAACCCAATGCCGGTACCTATCGGTGTCACATTCTGCAGAAAAGTACCAACCAGTGGTACGAGATGCAGGATTTGCATGTGACCAGCATTCTTCCGCAGATGATCACGCTGACGGAGGCGTATATTCAAATATACGAGCAGCAGGAGGATGAGGATGATGAAGTTGTGGAGGTGAAGCAGTGAAGTCGTAAGTAGACAGATGTTATTTTTGATACTTTTAGTTATGGAGCTGTTCCTGTGCGCTCAAAGGGTGAAGACTCGCGAAATAAATCTTATGCTGTTTTGCCGTCATTTTTTTGCGAGTCATTTGGAAGTGGATTTGAGAAAGCATGAATTTCAGGTGGTGATGTTTTCGGTTCCAGTTTGGTTGGGAACTTTTGCGTCAACTAAGAGGACAAACCTATTTATTTTTCATTTGATTTTATTATAATTATTTTATTCGGCTATTCTCGCATAGTTACAACCACTCACCCATGTGTCCAAGCGCTTAATTTACACTTTATTGGAACTTTTGTGAGACGGGAAATAAAACAAGAGCGCGACGTACAACCCAACTGGGTTATTCTTGTTCTCTATAAAAACTGAAGTACTGTACTTATTCTCTTCGTCGCCATCCTCGTGCCAAGCAACAACTAGGGGCGCTCGAATGCGTTCTCGGTGCAGACGTATTTCCAGCGGCACCACAGAATTCCCCCAGTTACACCAGGAACCTGATCCTGTGTCCTGATGGTGTAATTTTGGTCTTTGGATCTGAATCGTGAACTTCCTCATCACACGTCCAATTACCGCATAAGGTCCTCCGTAGGGCGGAACTAAAGGCTTCTTGACGGCATCGATCCTGACGAAGACATGAGTACATGTTGAAAGTCCTCAGCTCATGAACACTGTTGGTTTAGCGTGATGAGGTGGATTGCCTGGTTTCAGCTTCCCCAAAGCATTTCGCAATTGTTTCACAAACTCACTCCTGTCTACCTGTTGACTTGAATTTTCAAGATATTCGCCTGGTAGCCGCAACGTTTGTCCATATACGAGTATTGCCACAGAACCACCAATCCCAGCATTACCATCGGGAGTTGCTCGCTCCAGTGTTTCGCGTCCACTGCCATTACCGCTGCCTTCAAAGTACGGTGGAACCGCTTAACCAAGCCATTCGCTTGAGGGTGATACGCTGTCGTTCGAATGCGCTGCGATCCAATCGTTCTCGACAGCTCCCTAAACAGGTCGGATTCGAATTGTCTACCTTGATCGGTAGGTACACCGAACCTTGAAGTCCAAACCGTGCACAAAGCACGTGCAACAGTCTCTGCCTTCATCACAGAGAAAAATGAGTCTACTTTGAAACAACCAAAAATATGGTTGGAATTCAAACTATGGTTCTGTTTGAGTTGAAGTTGATATTTGTTTGCTTCAAACTCGCGATTGTAGTTGAAGCAAACCTTTTTTTCAAGTGATTTCTACTCATATAAAGGGTGATACTGTCAAAATTTGGTCAAGGGAAAACGCGTGTAAATCGGTGAAATCGTTTATTTAAAAAATCAAATTAAATTTCTTTTTCAAGTTCAATTAGTATAAAATTCAGGAAAATTATTCAGTTAGGCTTCCGCTTTTCCAAATCCGAATTGCCGGGCCTTACGCTTGACCCCTGCCATCAGATTTTGTACAGCCACCTTGTCCACCTTCTTCGCCGCAGAAAGCCAGTTTGCCTTGAACTGCTGCTCGTCCTTAGCAGTTTTTTTGGTCTTCTTTAGGTTCCGCTTGACAATAGCCCAGTATTTCTCAATTGGGCGTTGCTCTGGCGTGTTGGGAGGGTTCTTGTCCTTGGGAACCACCTGCACGTTGTTGGCGGCGTACCACTCCATGGCCTTTTTACCGTAATGGCAAGATGCCAAATCCGGCCAAAACAGTACGGAACAACCGTGTTTCTTCAGGAAAGGCAGCAGACGTTTATTCAAACACTCTTTCACGTAAATTTCTTGGTTGACATTCCCGGAAGCTATGAAAATGCTGCTTTACAAGCCACAGGTACAGATGGCTTGCCAAACCAGATATTTCTTTGCGAACTTTGACAGTTTCGTGTGCTTGAAAATATCTGCTACCTTTCCCCTTCCTTTTGCCGTATAAAACTCTTGTCCCAGAAGCTGCTTGTAGTCGGCTTTGACGTAGGTTTCGTCGTCCATTACCACGCAGTCAAACTTCGTCAGCATCGTCGTGTACAGCCTCCGGGATCGCGCTTTGGCCGTCGTATTTTGTTTATCATCGCGATTTGGAGTCACTACCTTCTTGTAAGTCGATAGTCCGGCTCGTTTTTTGGCTCGATGCACGGTTGTAGACGATACACCCAGCTTATTTGCGGCATCTCGGAGAGATAGGTTAGGGTTTCGCTTGAAACTACCGGCAACTCTCTTTGTCGTCTAAGCGGCTTCCGGTTTTCGATTTCCCCCCGATCCAGACTTCCTGGCTGTCGATAAACGTTCCCCAAACACTTTAATTACATTTGTAACGGTTGATTTGGCAACTTTTAGCGATTTTGCCAACTTTGCGTGCGAGTAGCTCGGATTTTCGCGATGCGTGAGCAAAATTTTGATACGCTGCTCTTCTTGCTTGGACGGCATTTTGACAACTGAAGAGTGTATTCCAAAATGAAAATAGGAGCAACATTCTACACACACACACCTTCAAAATGAGGGGTGTTCAGGTTTTTTAAATGCAAAATTGAAAGAAATACGTCAAGTTGATATTGACCAAATTTTGACCGTATCGCCCTTTAATAACATAGTTTCAAATTGAATATTAATTAATGGAAACTACAAGTCTAGTTATTTTCAACCTTCAAAAGGTTTGTTTTAACCAAAAATTATATTATTAGACATAGTTCTTTTTAAACTGATTCAAATTGTGATCTTAGATTAAAATAAACAGAATGTTCGATTTTAAGCCCCCTTTTTTATAATTTTTATGTTAGAGACATCGATAGCTGCCTCATGGAAAATTGCACGCTAAGACAGCTTGCGGATGACGCCGTTGTTTCATTTGTAGGACCAGGGGCGAACAACCTGCAGGGGCCGTTGCAGGATACCCTAGACAATTTGTCTACCTGGGCTGTAAAGCTGGGTATCGAATTCTCCCCGGAGAAAACAGAGTTAGCTGTTTTTTCTAGGAAGCGTGATCCAGCACAAATACCGCTTCAACTCATGGGTAAAATAATAACTCAAAGTTTGTCTTATAAATACCTAGGGGTCTGGTTCGATTCTAAATGCACCTGGGGAAAGCACATTAAGTATCTGCATCAGAAATGCCAGCAGCGAATAAACTTCATGCGTACTATCACCGGAACATGGTGGGGTCCCCTCCCGGAAGATCTGATAAAGCTGTATCGTACAACCATTCGGTCGGCTCTCGAGTACGGTAGCTTCTGTTTTCAATCCGCCGCGAAAACTCATATTCTGAAGCTGAAGCGAATCCAGTACCGTTGTCTTCGTATCGCGTTAGGCTGCATGAACTCAACTCATACTATGAGTTTGGAGGTATTAGCAGGAGTTCTTCCTTTATCAGATCGTTTTGTGGAGCTATCGTCCCGGTTCCTCATCCGCTGTGAGGTGCTGAATCCATTGGTCATTGAAAATTTTGAAAAGCTAATCGAACGAAATCCTCAAACTAAGTTCATGACACTGTACCATTGGTACATGACTCTGGAGGTGAGCCCTTCTTCGAATGTTCCTAATCGTGATTACTCCCAAGATTTCTCTAGTTCTACTGTAGTTTTTGATCTGACCATGAAGCAAGAAGCTCGTGGAATACCAGATCCACTCCGTTCGGAGTACATTCCATCAATTTTTTCAAGCAAGTTTGGCCATATCAGAAGTGACAGAAAGTTTTACACCGACGGATCAAAAACAAATGATTCCACTGGATTTGGTGTTTTTAACGAAATTCATAGCGCCTCCTTCAAACTTCAAAATCCTTGCTCCGTATACGTCGCAGAATTGGCGGCTATACACTATGCATTAGAGCGAATTGCCTCTCTTCCATCTGATCAATTTTTCATTTTTACGGATAGTCTCAGCTCACTTCAGGCTATTCGTTCAATGAGGCCGGCAAAGCACTCACCGTATTTCGTTAGCGAAATACGATCTCTTTTGAGTGCGCTATCAAACAATTCCTACACCATCACCTTGGTTTGGGTCCCTTCTCATTGCTCCATTCCGGGTAGTGAGAAAGCGGACTCACTTGCCAAGGTGGGCGCTATGGCAGGCGATATTTATGATCGACAAATCGCCTTCAACGAATTTTTTGCTATTTTCCGTCAACAGGCCTTGATCAGCTGGCAACAAAAATGGGATGCAGGGGATTTGGGCAGATGGTTACATTTCATTCACCCACAGGTATCGAAAAAATCGTGGTTCAGAGGGTTGGATATTAGCCGGGATTTTATCAAGGTAATGTGTCGTCTAAAGTCCAATCACTACTCGTTAGGCTCTCATTTCTCTCGAATAGGTCTTTCAGACACCAATCAATGCAGCTGCGGTGCAGGTTATCAGGACATCAACCACGTTGTCTGGCATTGACTCGATTACGAAATTGCCAGATCTGATCTTTGCGCATCCCTACGGGCCCGAGGGAAACCAGAGAAGGAAGATATCAGAGACGTGCTGGGTAAGCTGGACTTGGACTATATGGGGCTACTTTACAAGTTCTTGAAACAAATAGATGTATTCGTTTGATCCTCTCTTAGCTGTCGCTTTAACATGTCCACCTCGTCCCCTTCCCCGTAATACCGCTTCTATTGTATCGCTACAGCTTAACGCAATGCAACATCTACGCCAAACCTACAGCAACAATATAGCATCGCCAATCTGCTGTTGAAAGCCAACGTTAAGATTCCTACTTCCCCATTCCTTCCCAAATCATTGTAATCCCTAACCTCGACCAAGCCGCGAGTTTTTTTGCTTTCCAAAACTAACCTAGTAAGTAAGTTATTATCGTTGTATAAATGAAAAAGAACTCGGCTCCGTTATCCCTATGACACTTGAGCCTTATAAATAAACAATTAAGTTAAAAAAAAAAGAAAATGAGACGTTCGTTAGCTAATTCAGGCTAGTGAATTAACGATTGAATGTTATTCATAGGTAATTTAGTGAGTTACAATTTAAAAACGTAAGCGACCGTGGCTTCCCAACAAACATCGGTGTCGAATAACCGCTTGTTCAAACGAATTTGGAGAAGTTATTCAGCTTTCTTGAAGGAAAAGATGAACAACTTCTCCAAATTTGTTTGAACAAGCGGTTATTCGACACCGATGTTTGTTGGGTTATTAGGCTGAGTCATGGAACACATATCTACTATTAATAACGAACTAATTAACATGTAACATACATAATTCCTCCCAGCTGAAAATTGTTGAACATCATCTGGTCCTTAGGGAACGTTCATTAATTATGTCACGCAAAAAGAGACTTTTTATAACCTCTCCCCTTGTTTTGTATGGACCTTTGAGTTTTTTTTTGTGGATAGTTTGGTTGGGCCCCCCCCCCCGCGGTGGCGTGGTGCGTTTTCTAGTAATTTTTTTTTTAAGTGGTGTTTTTGGTGTCGGTGTGGAAGTCTTCAGTTTTCGAACGACTCTTTCATTAAGCTGTTTTCTCATAACTATACCGCCAAAGACGTTCCTGGGCACAAGTCGATCGAAAACTACAAACTTCATGTTCTTGCGGATTCCACTGAAGGCAGGAATTTCGAAACGATTAATAACCTTTTCTAAAGTTTATAAATAATCCTATATTTGTATCTTCTTATACAACACTATCCATTAAATGAATTTGAGAAAAAATATACGCGAATCTGCAAATTTATTCGTCCAATATATATACTATCCTCTACGCTATCAGTTCCTAAGCTTTTCCTTTGCTTTATCCTGAAATTTTTGATTCTTTTATCTATTCCAGGTATTTCTCAAAGAAATGACCCTCTCTACCCTTCACAGGTACACTGCTTTAACTGATTTTTAGTTTTGCTAGCTTTTCTTCGATTTTTTTTTACTCATTTTATTCGAAGGTATTACATACTCGTAATCTTGCTTAATTACCTTGTATTAAGTAAACGGGTTTTTGACTTAAGCTTAGGTGCTAATTTGTTTGATCGTGTGAATTTCTATTAATACTTGCAAAATATATGATTGCTGCTTAAATAACTAATATCTGCTTTATGCAGATAAAAAAAAACAACATTTACGGTACGTTTTCCAACATGTAAGTATTTTAAAACCTTCAATACGCAGACTTTGGAAGATACTTTCGATTCTTTGTTTGGCGTTTCGGAGGAGCCACGCAATAAATTCTGGTAGTAAAGTTCAGTCAAGAGGTCAATTGATTCCGTTTCCTCTCCTTCTAGGCCGTTAATTCTATCTTTCTCTCGGTGGTTAAAATAAACTAATGCGAAAGTGGTTGAAATCGCTTCTCTCAGTCGTCGCTATCCATGTGAGACCCGCCGGATCCGACCGGCATCGAGCTGGCCGCATAATTCCGCACCAGGTTGGAGAACGAAGCCGCCCCGTCGTTGGTCTGCAGGATGTACATCAGCACACTTTCGATCTGCACCTGTCCGATCAGGGTGCTGAAGAAGAGATCCTCGAGGTCCTTTTTCGAATTTAAGGCACGCAGGGTCGGCAGCTTCATCAGTATCGTTACCAGCCGTTGCTCTAGATTTTGCCGCTGCTGTCGCTGCTGCTGGTGGTGACTAGATTCGTAGTAGTCGTCGTCTTCATCCTGGCCACCGCGGATATTCTCCTCGCTGCGGCTCGCCATCAACCGGCTGTGCTTCTGCTTGTAGTAGTCGCGAAAGCTGGTAAGTACCATGTCCTGAATTTTCATCAGGTGTTGGTTTTTCACGTTGTCCTGCAGGATGTTGTCTGTTGGGGAGGAGGGGCTTGGTAAAGGATTCAGTTTTGTTTAGAGGTTTCTTTGAATTTTACCTGGATTGAAGATGCAAAGCAACCGCATGTAGGCAAACTCCTGATCAGTAAGGTTCATTTTCTGGACCTCCGAAACAAACTCCTGTATTAGGAGGATGTACTTGGTTAGATAGTTGATGACTTCGCTGCCGTATTTTTTGTTCAGGATGAGGTTCTTCATGTACTGGATGAGGGCCAGCATCACCGTGTTGAACGACAGTTGGCCGCTGCTCTGGGCAAGGCCAATCATGAACAACTCTGGCCAGGTTTGGCGCATCAGCTCCGACTGAAAGGAGTCGCTGAAAGTATAGGAAAATATAGGGCGTTAATTTTATTGATTGTATCGAATTCTTCTTTCTTTAGCATTTCAAGCTTATTGCTTTCAAAATTAGCTTATTGCTTGTTCTCAACTTAGTGTTCTAAATGCACTTCGACAGTTATTAATTGAGAGCTTTCGATGCCAGCTACCATTTTTGCATTAGTATAGCTGTGTGGCAAATACAATCATACCCTATGTCCAGGAATTCGAGAAAATTTCCTTAACAAAAAATTCCTTGACCAGACCGGGAATCGATTTCAGCCACCTCCAGCCTGATGTTGCTTTGTAGCTGCGGCTTTACCGACTGAGCTACGGGAGGGCTCAATTATTGAGTATTGAGTTCTGGATACAAAAACAAATGCACAAATTTACCTTCATTCGAGAGAGCTTCTGAATTTGGTCGAAAAGATGTCTGGATATTTTGCAAAAAGCCTCTTGAACTCGTTCTAAGCTTGAATGAAAGATTGCAGAGCAAGCTTCTGAGCTTGTTTAAATATTTTGAAACACTTGCACTTCCTCAAGAAATCTTCTAAGCTCAATTAATAGTCTACTCAATTATTTCTAAAATCTCATGCACTGTTACTAGAAGTTTTTTGACTTCCATTTAAAGTTTCATAAACTCCTCCTTGAAGTTTTTCAAAAATCTCTACAAATATAAGGTGTTTTTCAATTCTTTAACTTTACCTCAGAATCATGTTCGGAAATTTTGGGGCCTTAAAAATCGAATCCATTTCCAGGATGTTTATCTTTTTTCTAGACATTCATTAAGAAGTCTTATGACCTGTTTTAAGCGCTCCACTGAGATACAGGTCGTCTAAACTCATTCTTGCACTCCGCATGGGCGTCTTCTGAAACTTTGTCCTACTTGATTGATCCATCTTATTCGCTGCGCGCCTCTTTATCTTGTGCTTGTCGCATCGATATCGAGTAATATTTTTAACTGGGCTGTCGTTCGACATTCTTTCGAAATTTTCAGCCCACCGTAGTCGGCCGATTCTAGTGGTGTGGGCGATGGGAGGTTCTCGCAGCATCTTATGAAGTTCTAGGTTCATTCGCATTCTCCTTTTTTTCTTCCTGAACGTCTTCATATTCAGAATATTCTGAGTCATCAATTAGGCCTTAAACTCATGTTTTTTTTTTAAAAATATTCTCCAGATAGAAGAATTGATAGATAAACACAGTAGCCGAAGACAGTGCCCACTTTTATTCAGTCTGTGGGATTTTATACAGCCATTATTCTTTATGGGTCATGTATGACCCCTTAGGCCTGAAGGAGTTGATATACTTTTTAAGACAAGGCTTAACATTTATGAATTTTTCAATAGTATTTGGCTCGAAATCAAAAATGTTCTCTATTGAAATTGATGCGTAGAAATACTTCCGATCGATTGGTGTAAATTTTTTGAAAATCTCTTGAGAAATGACTGAGATATTAATGCTCAAAACCTGACCACTTTTCGTGACGGTCGCAATGCGATTTTTTAAAAATTGTACCCCAGTATAGAAAACAAAAACGTAGTCCTACGTCAAAAGTCTGGTTTGCTGAGCTCGTTCATAAAAAAATGCCAATGCCTCAACCCACCAGCCGTTGCATCCAGTGAAAGGTCCAAGTATGTTTGAAAATCGCCAAGTTACTTCCGATTCAGGTCAACTATGATCTTCTTATTGACGAATGGAACTTGTTAAAATGCTAGGAGCTGACCTTGAGTACAGAGTGCAGAATTTCGGACCATTAGAACCAGTTTTTACCCTTCTTACACCAAAAGAAGGGTATTAAGATCGATTGAAAACTCGACTTTTTATCCGAGGCCCAGAGGGCTGAGTGTCATATACCATTCGACACAGTGTGTGCGTTACAAATAATGTCACATCGGTTTCTCAGCCATTTGTGAACCGATTTCAGTTCTGTTGACGGCAAATGAAAGCTACAACATTCCCATAGAACGCTATTGATTTTTTTTTATTCGGACATTTCGTTACGAAGATATGAACAGTACTTGACGGCCTATTATAATAGTAATCAAACATTTTAGTCTCCGATTACATACTGAGCTATTTGTGTACCGATTTTAGTTTTGTTAGCGCCAAATTAAAGTTATAAAATCTTCAAATAACTGGTCAAAATTTCATTATGATTGGATAATCCCTCATGGAGATATGACCAAAACAATACCTGAGAACACATCATTGTGAGATGAAAATATACTCGTTGCAGTTCAAGACCATTCATCCCAATCAATGCCACTTGTATTCTATTGTTCCGAATCTGATGCGTTGTATAGCACATACAGCGGACTAGCCACACTATGCGACTCTATACAATTAGAGCAGGATAGATTGGCTCGAGCGGTTTTGAACTGCAACGAGTATATTTGAAAATTACACAGTCTCTATTTACAATAACTGCACCATTTTCAACGAACATGTACTTAAGGAGTGTATCGAATATAAGCTATCCACATACATTTGCGTTGTACGCATGTATTTGTGATGGTTTTTTATGCTCTGAACACTGCATGCTGTGCGTTTGACTGTCAGCTTTCTTTTGTTTACTTGTTTGTGCGGTTCAAATTCTGCGTTTTCAAAATGTCGCGTATTGAAAAGGAAGTGAAAATTAAGGTTCTGGACACATGGCTAAGTGAGAAGGGTATTACTATGCGAACATTGGCGAAGCGGTTTGGAATTCATCATGCGAGTGTTAAAACCATCATTAATAAGTTTGAGGAACACTATTCCTTGGATGAGCTACCAGGAAGAGGCAGAAAACCCGGTTCTTCCAACCCGAAACTGGAGCAGAAAGTGGTATCTCTAATCATGAAGAACAAATCAATGTCAATACGTGATTTGGCCAAAAAAGCAGGAACGAGTGTCGGAAGGATCCAGCGTATCAAGAGGCGAAACCACCTGAAAACCTACAAGAAGCAGAAAATCTCGAAACAAAGTGCAGAACAGAAGAAGCGAGCAGCAACAAGGGCCCGGAAATTGTATTCGCGTCTTTTGCAGCGTCCGGATGCATGCGTTTTGATGGACGATGAGACCTATGTAAAGGAGGACTCAAAAACCCTTCCAGGTCCACAATACTTTACTGCCGTCGTTGGAGAGGATGTGAGCGATGCGGACAGGTCGATTCAAGTGGAGAATTTCGGTCGAAAGGTACTGGTATGGCAAGCAATATGTTCCTGTGGTTTGAAGTCAACCATTTTTTACACTACCGGAACTATAAATGCGGAAATCTATCGATCTGAGTGTCTCCAGAAGAGATTGTTGCCTTTATATAAGAAGCATAGTACACCTCCACTGTTTTGGCCGGATTTAGCGTCGGCTCACTATGCCAAAACCACTCTCAATTGGCTTGCGGAAAAGGGTATAGATTTCGTTGAGAAAAATATCAATCCACCAAATTGCCCTCAGCTTCGACCCATCGAACGTTACTGGGCAATCGTGAAGAGGGTCTTCAAGAAGACTGGTAAGGCAGCTGGGAACATGCAGGAGTTCAAAAAAATTTGGGCTCAAGCGTCCAAAAAATGCGATGCAACACTTGTCCGGAACTTGATGAAGAGCATTCGATCCAAAGTTCGAAAATTCGTGAAGGAATAACTTAAATTTCATCCGGTCTTCATTATGTTCAAGTTTAACCTCGTACAATAAAGGATCAATTTTTTGTATGAATAAAATATCGGGTTTCAACATAATTTGAAAGAAAGTTTGTTGATAGCTTATTTTCGATACACTCCTTATTAAGCATCTTGAATCCATATCGATAATCAAAATTGACGGTTAGGATTGTCTAATAATTCAATCTAAGTATTGATTTTATGACATTTCTAATATTTATGTAATTTCCATTTATATAACTAATGTAAACAGGACTATTAATGGCAATATTTTAATCACATCAATGAACAATACGTTCAGGATTGACAAATAGTTCATTTTATAAACTGAATGTATGACACATCGAATATTCTTGGATCTTCCTGGAATTTCTGATGAAAATATGTATCCAGTACCATATTGGCCACATTTGAGTTCGTAATTCTGGTGAAGTGTAAGAAGAGCCAGTCTCACCAGCGGGGGATAAATCAGGTTTTTACCAAAAAAAAAAAACCGGGGGAGACCCCAAAAACCCCCCAGAGGAAACGGCAGGAAAAACCGCCCCCCACACCACCGCGCGAAAAAAAGAAAGAGAAAAAAAATAGGACAAAAACGCGCGCACGGCGGGGGGGGGGCACACGCGGGAAAAGCCGGGACAAAAGGGGGGGGGGGAGGGGGGAAAAAAAAAAAAAAAAAAATTAAAACCTGCGCTGGGGGGGAAGGGAAAAGAGAGGGGGGAAAAAAAAAAAGGCAAAAAAAAAAAAGGCGAAAAAAAAAGGAAAATAAAAAAAGCCGTCTCTTTTTTGGATTTATTCGGCCTTTTGTGATTCAGCCTCTCGTGATGAAGTTAAGATATGTATTTAAAACATGTAGGTCATTTAGATTGACCTTTGCATATTTTTAAGATGAATGATTACTAAGGCTGTGTTCCAATTCACGAATTCCCACTTAAACTTGACAGATGTATAATTATCGAATAAGTCTGCTACTTGAGCTGACTTATTACTGGCAGACGGAAAAGCCTAAATTCGTAATTTAAAACTTTCAATAAAAATTGGATAATTTTCTTGTTTAGTGTATTTAAGTTTACATTCATTTTTCTCAAAGTTGAATTATATTCAACTATGATTAGGGTTACTCATAATTGGATAACTACACAATAAGTAGTATTCATTCAGATTTTTGAGTTAATTTGACTGAAAATTTCTGATTTCAGTAGGAAATTAAAAATAGTGTGAAAAATTATTCAAACTGGGTAAATATTTTTCAGCGTGCAATTGTGCTTCAGAAACAGAACGGTAGAGAGGGACAGAGAATGATTGCTTCCGGCGTCTTTCATTGATGTTCTTTGATTGAGACAGTGAGGATTTTAAAGTATCAGTTTTTATCTTATGTTCGATGTTGAATTGTTGAATTATTGAGAAAATGAGTGCCATGAATGAAGAGGATTTCCATGGGATTATCGATGAAGAAGTTGTACCAGTATGAACAGTGGTTGATTCTCAAAAAGGAAAGCAGATGCTAAGTATCAATGGATACCTGTACAACTTTAACTAGGAGGTAATTATTCGAATTTAACTGATGTTATAACTTTAGAAACATTTTTTCTATTATTTAATTAGGCTAATGATCGATTCTACTGGGACTGTGCCACCAGAATGCATTCAAAAAATCGAAACGACGCGTGCAAAAGTCGTGCGATTACAAGACTTGGAAATGGCGCCCACAGTTAACTTAAGCACAAGGAAGAACATAACCATGATGCTAATCCTCTAGACGGGAAGGAGAAGGAGTATAAAGCTGAATTAAAGCGTAAAGCACTGATGTCAAAAGATGTTCCTTCGAAAATCATCCGCGAAGTTTCTACGGAATACGCCCCTATCGTCCAAACCCGAGCGTCGAACAAATCTAAAAAATGTTGATTTTGAGAAAAAGGCAAGCAAGTGGAAGCGGATTACGTGTCGTTGAACAGGATGGTGAATTTATCGTTCCAGATGAACTGCAGAAAACGTTGACTGGTCAACTTTTCTTGCAGAAATATATACATGACGAGAGTAACCATATTATGATTTTCACAACTATGCAAAACCTTCAGCGTTTAGCTGCTTCCCGGTATTGGCTTGTTGACGGTACATTTGCAACAGTTCCTCTGAAATTTACACAAATGTATTCCATCCACGGATCTGTACCCTATCAGGATTACGACGGGGTTGTACCGCTGGTATTCATGTTGCTGAACAACAAAACCCATGAAACTTACTCTTGTGCATTTGAAGCACTGCTGGAAATATGCCAAGAAGCACAGCTTGAGTTACGTCCAAAATTCATCATCGCTGATTTCGAGAAAGCTGTCATAAACGTGATGAAAGAGATTTTTCCGGAAGCAGAATGTTATTTGTGTTACTTTCATTTTGCGCAAAATTTGATTAAGCAGCTGAGCTTCCGGGGGTTGAAAACCATGTATTCCAATGATAGGGACGTATACATGGCTGTGAAACGCCTACAAGTTAGTATAAATTAATCGTTGGGTGAGTTTCAACTAACGTTTTTTTGCTGGCGTTATCATTCCTACCACATTCAAGAATCCCAGGAGCATTTGAGAGCATCAAGGACGACATGCCAGTAATGCTGGCTGGCTTTCTTGAATACTTCAAAGCAACTTATGTTTCAGGACGAAACAGCAACAGCAGGCCAATGTTTCATCCCGCCCTCTGGTCGAATCACAAGGCGATGAAGGAACAGTTACCATTAACGACCAATGCGCTCGAAGCGTGGCATCGGCGGTGGACAGAGGCTGTTGGATGCAATCATTTATCTATTACCAGGATAATCATGGAATTGCGAAACAAGCAACAAGAAATTGAAGGACGAATTTTCCGCATTTTACAAGGAAACGTTCCACAAGGATCACGGAACCATCTGGAAAAAATCAAAGAAATATGTTTGAAAAGTGACGATATCACTGACTTGAATTTTGTTGAAAGCATTGCTCTTCTGTTGGCGTCTAAGAAAAAAAGGACATAAACATATTTCCCTTTACTATTATTATTATTTTTTATTACTATCCCTTTTATTTTTATTTTTATTTTTATAATTATAATTTATAATTTATAATTTTTATAATTATTATCATGATTATCTTCTTTTGAACTGAACTGCCATTTCGCAATAAAAATGAAATAAAACTGCCATGTAGCGCAATAAAAATTAAAAATAAGCAGATATTTATGAGTAAATTTCATTCCTCCTCGGGGCTAAACACAGAATACATCATTTCGCATTTTTAACAGTGCAAAAGTGGGCTGTATTTATGTTTTTTAACATGACTTTGTTACATTTATAATTATTATAGCATAGAAATTTTGTAGGAAACGGAACCTAAAGTTCAGTATTATAAGCAAATTGATTGAATTTTAATAAATTCAATGTTTAGTAAATTTTCGGCCTTTTTGGCTTTCGGGGCCTTATTGACTTTCGGCCTTTTGTGGGGTAGAACATTTTCGGCCTTATGTGCTTCGGCCTTATTTGCTTCGGCGTTTTGTGAATCGGCCTTTTGCACTGGTCCCCTATTTGGTCACTGTTTTTATTATTTTAGTCACTTAAGTCACTATTTTTTATCCATAAATCCGACACCAGCCCTGGCCTATGTACCCAATATGTCATTAATTCGCCGCTAATTAACAAATTCATGTTGGTATCAGGTCGTCGTATTTAATTTATTCAATTGAGACATTATTAATCAATTTACAGTTGTTCATTTCCGCGTTATTTACGATTTCCTTATTTTTTTAGGCATAATGACTTCACTGGTTAAGATGAACAGATTATCTACACGATCCTCGAATGATCTAAAATTGACTATACTGAACCTATAAACCAAGTATAGCAGCCAAGAGGTACAGAAAATAGTCACAAGTTATAAACTAACTGATCACATAGGTATAATGACAATGATTTAACATGAAATCCGTAGACCTAATGTAGGAAACATATTTGTTTATATGTTGCCAACTATGGTTTGTTGTAGGAAAAGCGTAGTAAAATTTTCAATCAAAATGTCTGATTTTCGGTTGTATGTTTTTCAAATGGCTCATCTAGACACAAACCAAAGGAACAAAATCTATGTAGAGTGAATTAAAATGTTTCTTATCAAATCAAATTCATTATCAAATCATATGTGAAAATCACCTAAGTGTTTCTAAGCAGTTTTTGTGTTGGGTAGAGCGAATACAACTGGCACCGCCTTAAATAAGAAAATCAGAAAAAAAGTACGATGAGTGCATTTCATAACGAATTTATCGAATGGGACGACGTTGTATGGCAAACATACTTTTGCATATAAAAACTAATAAACGATCCATAAAAAATAAAAATCTTTCCATAAAAAACGCATTCATGACCCATAAAACGCTGGTCAATATCCATAAAAAAATGGATATGATCCAAAAAATGTATCAATGTGATCCATAATTTATATAAAATTTAGCAATAGAATGTCAAAAATGTACCTTAATATATCTAGGAAATGATCCATAAAATGTGCGGATTACCCATAAACATGTTACAAATGTTTCAAAAATGGTTTAATGACGTTCCTTAAACTTGCAAAATTGATCCACAGAATATAACCTTTGAGCAATGAAATATATGCACATAAGTCATAAATTAATGAAAATGTTCCAAAAATTTATTTGCAATGATCCATAAAACAATGAATAATGAAATATAAACTTATAGAAATGATCCGTTTTGCTGGCGTTAGACTATGACAAAATTGACTTCGATGCTCTTTGGGATTTTCTTTCTGCCATTGACTGGGATGTTCTTTTTGATGGACTGACTGCTGATGAAATGGCTGAAATGTCGTGCGCTGTACTGAATGATTGGATGGACACGAATGTTCCATATCGTCGTCCCGCTGTTTCTCCTCCATGGAGCTCTGGTTTGCTACGAAAACTAAAACCAACACGAAATGCTTCGCAGCGTAAACTCCGGCGATACCGTTCCCTGGCAAATAGGCGTAGTTTTCACTTGGCATGTAATGAGTACCGTAAACTTCACTCGTCACTCTACAAATCTTACGTTTTACGGGTACAAACTTACTTAAGGCGAAACCCCAGGAGTTTTTAGAGCTATGTAAATTCAAAGAGGAAGAATACTACTATGCCAGCTAGCGTGTTTTTGAACGATGTTGAAACATCTATAAGTAAGGAAAAATGTAAAATTTTTGCTACTCATTTTTCGTCAGTGTTTGCTGCGAAAAGTATTAACCCAAGTGAACTTAACTCCGCTGTTTTGGACGTCCCTTCGAACCTTGTAGACGTGGATATTTATGAGATAACGTCCTTGATGGTAAATAATGCCATCAAGAAAATAAAATGTGCATTCTCGCCTGGACCAGACGGTATTCCGTCTTCAGTGTATTGTTGCACCAATGGAGCTCTTGTCGAGTCGCTCTGCAGGATCTTCAATAAATCTTTTGCCGAATCGAAATTTTCCGCAGTCTGGAAGGAGTCTTTGATGGTTCCGGTACACAAGAAAGGAGACAAACGTGACGTTAAAAACTATCGGGGAATCATTAATCTGTCAGCTGCCTCTAAATTGTTTGAGATAATAGTGAGTGGTTTCTTTCTCGAGCGCACCAAATGCTACATCTCTGGCGACAAACATGGTTTCATGCCTGGACGTTCGGTTACTACCAATCTCCTAGATTTTACCACGACCTGTTTTGATCAATTGGAGAAAGAAGCACAAGTAGACGTCGTCTATACTGATCTAAAAGCAGCGTTTGATACAAACAACCACGAAATTCTGCTGGCGAAGTTATCAAAACTCGGTACATCGGAAAAATTGACATCATGGCTGTGCTCTTACTTAACAGACAGGTCTCTGCGAGTGAAACTTGATACAAGCACTTCCTGTTTTTTACGAACTCGTCAGGTGTTCCACAGGGTAGCAATCTTGGCCCGCTGCTGTTTGTTCTATACTTCAACGACGTATTGCTTCTATTTGGAGATGACTGCAAGCTTGCGTAGGCTGATGATCTAAAGCTGTTTTTTGTGGTACGGACTGCCGACTGTACTCGTCTTCAAGCATTATTGGATCGATTCATTGAACTTATGATCAGCTTATCAGCTTAAACTTATGATCAGCATTCCAAAGTATATGGTAATGTCGTATTACCGCATCAAGCAGCCGATTGTTTACGACTATACCATCAATGGCGTCGTTCTACATAGAACCGACCAGTTCAGCGATTTAGGTGTTGTACTGGATCATAAATTATCGTTTAACCTCCACCGCTCTGCTGTGATCTCTAAGGCTAATCGCCAGCTAGGGCTTGTGTCAAAAATCTCAAGAGACTTCACTGACCCGTACTGCCTGAAAGTTCTCTATTGCTCACTGGTACGACCGATCCTAGAAAATGCCGCCTTGGTCTGGCTTCCTCATCAATTGACTTGGAGCTTGAGGATAGAAACAATACAGCGCAGGTTTATCCGGATGGCATTGCGTAATCTACCATGGCGTGATCCGCAAAATCTCCCGCCGTATTCAGATCGCTGCAATCTGCTGCAATTGCATACTTTGGAACGCCGACGAAAAAATCAACAAGCGGTTTTTGTTGCTAAACTTTTGAATGGAGAGGTCGACTGCTCGAGGCTTCTCTCTCAACTGAACATCCGAGTTCCTCCGAGAGCATTACGGAGTGGTACTCTCCTCCAACCCCGATTCCATCGAACAGCGTTTGGAAAGAACGAGCCTCTAACAGCTATGATGCGAGCGTTTACGACTGTCGAAGAATTGTTTGAATTTGGCGAATCTTCAGCTCACTTTTTGGCTCGTTTATGTAATGCTCGTTTTATTTAGTTTTAAGTTTGTATCATGTAGATAATAAGTCCGATGAACTAAGTTGATTAAATAAATAAATAATTAAATAAATAAATATGAGTTTGATCCATAAATTATGCCTGCATGTGTAAGTTTGGTCACTATTTTTGCAAATTTTTGGTCTATAAAGATTAGAAAATTGATCCCTAACATTTCCGTTAGTCTGATGCAAATTTTAAAATGTTCTCTCTCCTATACTTAAACGATTTCAAATCGTGTCCTGGACAACATCTTACAATTTGAGCACATTTGGTAAGAAACTAACACTAATTAGAATATTTTACTACGAAATTGCGAAAACTATGGAGAAAAGTTTCGTTCAATAGTTATTCTTATAGAAAATTTTCACAACTACAATTTTGCCAAACATTGGTTTTCAGAAAAACGTCCAGTAAGAATGTTCTTAATCAATTCATAAGAGATTGATAATATTTTGGAATGAACAATCAGCTGCTCAGTCAGACACACTGAGGGTTATTCCGACAGTCGAAGTGACGTTTGTCACTTGGTGAAGTGAGAAAAGTCACCTGCATTGACGTGACTCTTCTGGGTAAATCAAATGGAGAGTCACGTCACTGCAGGTGACTTTTCTCACTTCACCAAGTGACAAACGTCACTTCGCCTCTCGGAATAACCCTCACTATACTGTAAAATGTAACATAGTAGCCACGATTTGTTGTGGTCTACTCCAAGTGTTAGAAATACCAATGTTACCTGCTGAGCAGTTGAGGATTGAAGAACTTAGGCGGTAGAAAGCGGTCGATGTTTCCGATATCGTCTTCAAGCAAACGACTGTTTCCAGCATTTGCCCGGTATAATGCAAACGGAGGATATTTTTTGTAGCTAGGTCCGACGAGCGATAGCGCGTTGGACGACAAGCGTTTGCCCGGCATAATTTTATAAAAAAAATATGAAATAACCGTTTGATCAACTCTTTAATTCGACCTGTAGTTCTTTACGTACACGAGTGCAAAAGTAGGTCAACTTTCTGAAAAATTGCAAATCTTCTCCTACGCGATCCTTCTTTTACAGCAATATTTAAGCCGCATAGCTAAAGTAACGGACATGTTCATAAATCTGATTAGTAGCGCAGTCAAGAATTGACTTCCCCCTAGACAGAATTGAAAAAAAAAATTAATCCAAAATTGGAATAGTTCCGGCATAATTTATGGATCATACTTATTATTTTAAATGCACAAAGTTGATTAGCTATGACCCATATTTAGAAGTTTGTGGCACATTTTTCAAACATATTTGGTAAACTCCATTTTTGTGCACATTGATTGGGAACGATTATTGAACGACGGTTCCGTGGACCAGATGCTATCAGCTTTTTATACTATGATATTATCAATCGCCATGTTCCTCGAAAAAAACCTGCTTCGATCTCAGTTTTCAACCAACCGTGGTGGACACCCGATCTGCGTAACCGTCGCATCTTCGCATCTTCGTAAGATGCGTAACCGATATTTCATTACGAAAAACGAGTCCGACAGAGCTAGACCTCGCGAGCTTGAATCGGAGTATAAAGCCCTCCTTTCGGCAACGCATGAAAGCTATTTGAGCAGGATTCAGACAACCGTCAAGAAAAACCCCTCTTGCTTCTGGGATTACATCAAGCAGCGGAAAGCTAGTCACGGCGTTCCTGGCTCTGTCAACTTCAGTGGAACTACTTCTCAATCTAGCTCAGAAGCAGCCAATCTCTTTGCCACATTCTCCGAAAGCGTGTTTAGTAAAGCTTCTTCTGTTCAACGTCGGAACCTCTTTGAACAGATACCGTCCTATGACAATAGTTTCGCATGCATACAGTTTTCTACGAATGATGTTCAGAAAGCCTTTGAAGACCTTGACTCAACGAAAGGACCCGGAACAGATAGCCTTCCTCCTACAGGAGTACATTTTGGAGGAATTGTGCCACTACTCTTGCAATGCCCATCGCTGCAGTTCTCAACCGCTCAATCCAGGACAGAACATTCCCAGTTGCGTGGAAAACGACGTCCATAGTACCGATCCTTAAGTCCGGAAGTTACACTTGTGTCGAAAATTATCGTGGAGTATCCATACTTTGCACTCTTAGTAAGGTTTTCGAAAAGCTAATCTACTCAGTATTATACAGAGCTGTTGCACCGATCATCTCCGTTGCTCAACATGGCTTTGTGAAGCATCGTTCTACAACATCAAACCTTATGTGCTACGTTTCGGCGGTATCACGTGAACTGGAGTCAAAGTGACAAGTGGATTCGGTTTATATCGACTTTGCGAAAGCGTTTGATGCAGTACCGCACAATCTCATCGTTGAAAAAATGAGCCACCTCCAGCATGGATCACTGAATGGCTCTACTCGTACCTGTCTAGTCGTGATGCTTTCGTGACTGTGCATTCAGTGCGTTCCAGGACATTCAACATACCATCTGGAGTACCCCAGGGCAGTGTTATCGGCCCTCTTATTTTTATTATTTATGCGAATGACTTGTGTGAACTGCTTTCATCGTCAAAACTTTCATTCGCCGATGATCTGAAATTTTTCCGCGTCATTATCTCTCCCGCCGATTGTGTCGAAGTTCAGGAGGATATAAACTGTTTGCTAGTCTGGTGTGGTGACAACGGCAGCAACAAAAAAGTGCTAAGTTAAAACTTACACCCGCTGCAACAACGTTATCCTGCACCAGTATTATATGGGATCCGATTCTCTGGAACGTGTAAGTTCTATCTGTGATCTGGGTGTTACGATTGATTCGAAGCTGAGATTCAATGAGCACATGAGCATCGTTATTGCTAAAGCATACGCTGTGCTTGGTTTTATTCGTCGTCATGCATCAGGCTTCACTGACATTTATTGCCTTAAGACGCTTTTTTGCTCGCTAGTTCGCAGCATTTTAGAATACGCCTCACCGGTGTGGTCTCCATCTTACGTCACGCATACTCTTGCAATTGAGCGGATTTAGAAAAGTTTCATGAGGTTTGCCTTGCGTCGGCTCCCATGGAATGATCCAGTCAACCTTCCCGCTTATCCCGACCGATGCAAGTTGATTGCTTTGGAAACCCTCTCAGCCAGGCGTATTAAACTGCAACGGCTGTTCATCTTCGATCTTATAATGGGCCATGTGGATTGTCCCGAAATCCTAGAATTAATTCCGTGGAACACTCCTCTTCGTCGGTTCCGAAACTCCCCATTACTGGCAATTCCGTTTCACAGAACGAACTTCGGATTCAATCATTGTCTTAACTTGTGTTTGCGATCCTTTAATGATGTATGTAATGAATTTGATTTTAATTTGTCTTAAAATGTGTTTAGTGCTAGAATTAGAGGTTTAGATTAAGTTATTCTAAGTAATCAGTCTGTACGACATAGTCGAAGATGGTGTACAATAAATAAATATTCTGAATCATTGGCGATTTATTTGTGGATATTTTGCCATAATTTATTGATCATGTACATATATTTTAGTTCACAAACGTTACATTCTAAGGATCAATTTTACAAGTTTCATGAATGATATGGAACCTTTTATGGAACATTTGCAATATGTTTTTTTTTTGTTTCTTGATTATCGAGATTTACAGCCTCGGGCTGGTTCATCTCCCGTCGTAGTCACTCAAACACCGCTTTTGGGCATTTTTCGTAACTTTTCCGGGGGTGAGATTCGAACTCGTGACTTTGGCGTGAGAGGTATGGATGTAAACCACTACGCCGGGCTCGCCCCCCTATTTGCAATATGTTTATAGGTAATCCGTAGAATTTTCTCGATCATTCCCTAAATATATTACGGTAAATTTTTGACATTTTGTGTGTGTGTGTCCAATCTAACACTCATTGGCCGGCAATGGCATTATAGAAGAATTATGTTTACTACAATCCTACAAGTGGCCATTGGAAGCAGCTTTAATCCGGGAGCTAGAAAGTGATAGCTTTACCGCAGATCAAGCAATCCATTTCAGAATGTCTGGACGTCCATTTCGAGGTTACTTTCACATACAATAAGCCCCGCATGTAAACATTACCGATATCATTTGGACACTGCAGCACACTTCCAGATTTGGAAATGTTAAATTTCCAAACCAGGCACGTATTTAGTATTATTTGAAAATAGGGTTATTGTTGCATAGTTATAATCAGATAGATCTCACCCATGGACGCCTCTTTAATGAAACTAGCTTATTCATTCGTAAAAATAAGAATTTTCGTAATTAATTTTATACACTCGTGACAAAATAAGCGCAAAAATTAACGTTGCTAAACCGCCCGTTAGATATGCAACCTGCATAACAAAACTCTGTACACCACCTATCACGCGCGCATGCGCTTATTCTTCGTTTGTTGCTTCTGACCAGCAAATGGCCGTTTTCTACATTGAAACGTCTTCTTTTTTTTCACTCCACACTCTGCCAACATTCAAAATCCCCGCTATGAGGCGACTCTATATCGAGCTTCAAAATTGCTAATAATCATCGATTCACTCGCGACAGAGCGGAAAAACACTCTAATTTAATAATTTATTCCCGAGTGTCACAATATTACCACTAATAACCAAAACTAAACTGATGTAACTCTTCTTTCGGGTGCGGTAGCGAAGCACAAAAAAAAAACATAAAAAAACGGGGAAATACTGCTGACACATACACATTTCGGGAGGGAATCGATTGTGTTCACTACGACTTACACAAAGCACGCGGAGATTTTATGATTTAAAATCTTAGTTTAAGTTAGTTTAAGTTAAATTACAATAATTCGTATTTGATTTTTTTTTTCGCGAGGACGACGCAGCAAAAACAAAACACATCAGTTTCAAAGCACGGCTTGCTGAGATCCTACGGTACATTTTTGACATTTTATTTCTAAAATGTTTATTAAGTATGGATCACATGGATTATTTTCATTATATAATATATTTTCATCAGGGCCTTATGGGTCACAAATACTTTTTTTAAGGAACGAATTTCAAGTTTATATGGATCATTTCTTCAGTTTAAAGGTGCAAACTTAGGGCTGCCACGTTGCATCCATGAAGAGTCCTAATTTGGTGCCTATAGGCCGACATTTCATCGATATCCCTCGAATGTTTTTGACTTTATAAAATCAGTTGTGTAGCTTTTCGTGCTACATACTACCAAATGGCTTATTAAGTTTATCTAAGCAAGTATATATCCAGTTAAATAATCCAGTTTTAATAAAAAACGTAATCGACCGTATTACGCTGAGTCAAGAACATTTACCCTATTTGTAACCGTGAGATGGCCTGTTTTTTCATTATGAAGGCCGTGCGATTTACAAACTCTGCATATGACACTATAGAAGACAACAAACAGTCAACCTTGCATTCGTATCTTGTACACAATTCCACTGATTTTTATGTTATGGATGGCTGGGCTGAAGAAAATGTTTTGGTGGCCAATGGTATGAATGCAAGGTCAAGAGGTCGTGGATCATGTAAACTCATTCTTATCCTGGATGATGTAACTATTTTGTGGCAGGGGGGAAATTAAATTTTTTGGGGGAGAAAAATGTTTTTGGTGGGGGGGGGAGGGAAAGTTGGAAAAGGGGGGGGGGGGGGGGGGGTTTGGGGGGTGTGGGGGTGTGGAAAGTTTTGAAAATGTTGTTTTTTTTTTTTTTTGGGGGGGGGGGGAAAAAAATAAAGATTTGGGTTGGGGGGGGAAGGGGGGTTGGGGGGGGTTAATGAAAAGGGGGGGGGTACAGTAACCGTTCGCTAACTGGGCTAAGTGCACAGCCCAGTTAGCGGATGGTGCTCGCTAACTGGGCTGACATTTCAAAGGTAAATAAATTTCGAGGGGGCTTTCGATCAGTTTTGGGTTAGCATATTTTATTGCACAATAAAGAAATTAAAATTTTGTACGTTATTGCGATTCAGCTTGTGGTGCACGTCATTGTGCAAAATACTTGACCCAGTTTGCATGGGATAACGACTCAATTTCGTATAACAAATGAAGTCACTCATAGGTTTACTAGCTCCACTTTTCGCAAAACTGAGTCGTATATTCCATATGCAATTGAGTCAAAAAAAAATTTCACAGAGTAAAATTCCTGGCCTGCGCCGCAGAGAAAACTCAAAAAAGCATTCCGATTCACCTTTGCTTAAATGATTCTGCAGACTTCAGATTACATGGCGGCTTATGGGAGCGCACAAAAAGACGCAATGCATTTTTTAGTCGCCGCGGTTTGCGCACTCCCATAAGCCGGCATGTAATCTCACCGCGGCGATTTTTCGCCACGATCCTCACCCGCCGCCGCAGCGAAATCGCGGCGAAAAAATTGCCGCGATGAGATTACATGGCGGCTTATGGGAGCGCACAAACCGACGCGATTAAAAATTGCATTTCGTTGCCGCGGCGAAAAAAAAACGCGGAAGTCTGCAGAATCCATAAAACGAATCGTGTTGAACTGTCAATGACTCTCGAGATTTGGCACCACATTTTAAGTACTACACTCTAGAAAGGAAAACTGTATGAGATTAATGCATTTCCAATATAACAGTGACTTCGAGAGCACGGACTCGGTGTGTAGTAGCTAGAGTTAGTTTTTTTTTTATCAAGTTATTAAGTGTGAAAACTCAGTTTTGCAATGGATACCGCGTCTGGTTCCACACAGAAACGGAAGCAAAACACCTTAACTTTGACTGAGAAGGTTAAAATTATTGAGGATTTTGAAGGTGGTGGTGGAACCCATGAGTCTCTTGCCAGAAAGTATGGTGTAGGATCATCGTCTGTGAGTCGTTTTTTACAAAATAAGGATGAACTACGAAGTAAACTAGAGAGCTATAGAGAACACGGTGTGGAAAGTCGAAAAACCCTTAAAGAATCGTTTTTGCCTTTGATGGAGGAATCTCTTTATTTGTGGATTCTCCAGCAGCGAGAAGCCAATATTATTGTCACATCCGAAGCTTTACGAGTGAAAGGGGAATTATTGTTGCGCGAGATTCAGAAACGCGGCCATTATGTCGGAGAAAATTTTGCTTTTTCGGATGGTTGGAGGCGTCGTTTCAAAAATCGATTTGGGTTGCACGTAAAGCGTGTAGCAGGGGAAAAGGCTTCCGCCGATATGACAGCTTACGTTCGGTTCAAGGAAACTTTGGTGATGAGAATTATCGAAATGGGCTTGAGTAAGTCACAACTTTACAACGCTGACGAATCAGCCATTTTCGTCAAGCTGTTAGCATCTCGAAGCGTAGTGCTTGGACATGAAAAAATGGCTGCAGGGCGAAAATTAAATAAGATGCGCTACACCTTCATGCCATGCAGTAATGTCGATGGTTCTAATAAATTGAAATTATTGTTTATTGGATCCGCTACCAAACCACGCTCACTTCCGGCAAAAGAATATTTACCAGTATCTTACTGCAATTCTAAGAAAGCTTGGATGACCCGAGAGTTGTTCAGAGCTTGGTTCTACAACGAGTTTGTGCCATCAGTGAGGGAATTTTCTAAGAAATTCAACTTAGAGCCAAAAGCGTTGCTTGTGCTCGATAATTGTACCGCACATTACGATGGAGGAGACGATCTAGTGTCGGATGATGGATTGATAAAAGTAAGGCTATTCGTTACTTTTTACAAGCAAACAGCTAAGTTTTCGCTGCTTTTTCTCCTTAGGTCATTTATCTACCCCCAAACGTCACTTCAGAATGCCAACCCATGGACCAGGCGGTCATCAACGCTGTTAAAATGCGATACAAAAGAAAGCTCATGCTCAAACTGATTCTGGAAGACGAAGAGCTCAAGTTCGAGGATCGGCTCAAAAAGGTTTCTCTTAACCATAGTATAGACTGGTTATCTGCAGCATGGGATGAGATCAGCCCATCTACGATTGAAAATTCGTGGAAAAAACTGATCACCAAGTTCCCTGAATGCGAATGGAATCCTGCAGATCATGGAGAGTCCAACAATAGAGATGATGTCAAAGCTCTTATCGATGCCGTAGATACTCTAGCCGGCACCACAACATCAGACGAAGACATAGATTTATGGATAGCGGACCGTGTATATGATGAATACCAAAATCCAGCTTGGCTCACAAGTGTGGTGTTTACCGATGCAGAAATAATCGATTCTGTGTTGCGTGAGAACAACGATAACGATCCAAACATGAATGATTCAGTTTCGGAAGAATCAGCTAACAATACGTCAATAGGAAGTGTGGGAGAACTGCAACAGGAACCGGAATTCAATTACGCTATAAAATCCTTGGACTGCTTAATCCACTTCGTGAAGGATGATGTCGCCGAAGTTATCCGTCTCAAATCATTAAGATCAAAGTTGATTGAAAGCGAATGGCGTAAGCGAACATTTTAATACATTAAATTTTTTGTTTATCAAACATTTCTGAAACGTGTGCTCGTTAATAAATCTATATCCTTATCGATTTTTTTTTTTTTATTAAAACAATTTTTCATTCCTCCACGAACCTTTTATTCCTTTTACATGCCCCTTGTTGATTTTGACAACAAAATGTCAAATGCTGATTATTGACGTTTATTTGCTTTTTAACTGGGCTATAGCCCAGTTAGCGAACGCCCAGTTAAAAAGCAGCCCAGTTAAAGAGCACCCAGTTAGCCGAGCTGTTTTCGGATGGACCGTTTGAAGAATCCCTTGCAGCCTTCGCAGCTGATGGCGCCATAGTGTCGACCGGAAGCCCGATCGCCGCACACCAGGCACAACTCGATGCTCATGCTGTTCAGCGAGGACAGGTGCTGCAAACTGGGGCCCTTGTCATCCAGACTACTGCCAAACTGTTGCGTCCCGGGTTCCAGTTTCATCTGTTGTAGATTTGGCTTGATATCGAAATTATGTGGCTCCATTAGAAAAAAACGGTACACTAGGCGTTTTGAACTATATAGTGAGAAACAACGATAATTGGAAAGGTCAAATCGAAAAGTAATGTTACCTAAGAGAGTTATCCTCCCTTTCTGTCTTTCACAGTCTGCTAAAGGCTAAAGGCTTCGACTCCCGTCTCAAAATACGCTTGGGGACAAATCGCGGCGATTTCCTGTTTCTTCGAAGTCAACAACACTTGTGTGCTCCGGTGCACTTGACTCTGTGCCACTGACTGCAAAGAGAATGGCCACGAACTCCCCTCCCCCTCCCAGGCAGATGGGGAGAGCAACTGAGAAACGTGTTACGTCACCAATTTCAACTTTTATATTTTATAGAGGTCAAAGCTCTCTCGCTTCGCCACGGCACCACTTTGGAGCGCTGACTGAACTGAACTGAGCCACTGATGGACGGACAGCGCCGTTTCCCATCTAACATTACTTCTCAACTGACTGAACTGAGCTGTGTGTTGTATTTAATCGACATGATACGGTTATTCGTTCTTTTCTCTGCGTTTTGCTCTTGCTCTCGCGTCTGCTTGCTTGATGGTTGGTAGGTACGTCGACCACCCGTTCCACCACCCCCCAAATCTCACCCAAAGACAAACAACGACGTCGACGACGATCATCAGGCTCTAGTGGGCTGGCTTGTTCCGCTACGGACGGGAGCATACCAACATATAAAGATACACACAGCAGTGGGCCGCATAACTTTAACATTTCTTATGCTCTCTCAGCCCAACAGCAGTAGCAGCCTCAGCAGCCGGCCAGCCAGCGCTGCCAGATGGGGGGAGTTTCGAGTGGTGTTTATGAAGGCAGCTTTGATCATTGAGTTTCAGAGGTGCCCATTGATTTCTTGGCGCTCGTTTCTCGGGCTTGTTTTAATTAGGTTGGAATTGATCGGGGTAATTTCATTCGATTTTGGAAGATGTTTTTGTAATTATGAGATTTGCCGAATTTGAGCTCGATGTTCGAGGAAAAACTCAGATGGAATCAAGAATAGATTTCTTGCGAGGTAGGAATTTACTACAGTTTGGGTGCGTATGCCATGGGATGTAGACAAACGGACTTCGAATATGAGACCATAAATACTCAAATTCCCTTTTTGTGTATTTTCGCAACTTGTCCGGGGTGAGATTTGAACTCGTGACTTTGGCGTGAGAGGTATGGATGTTAACCATGACGAAATTAAATTTATAGGTTCTGTATCATTCAATTACAACTTTTATAAATATTCCAGTTGCTTTCATATATATTTTACTTCGCCTACTGTAATATGAATTCTTCCATAACAGTTCTCTAGTAGTTTTCAATAGTAGTTTAACGTGTTGTCAATGCGTATTAATTATTTTAGATTTTTCATTTATTTACCAAAAATCTGCAATTTTAGGTTTCGCAAGTTTAGCCAATCCACATTGGACTCATCGATTTCAAATCAGTTGTTCTATCTCGCGGTATATTGAGCAGATGCAGGTTAGAACACAGAAAAAAAATGTCCGGCTTTGTCTTCCTATGCGAGTGGCCCCAGCATCATTCTGGCTGTTGGTGTGAATCGATTCAAATTATGCGTTACGAGAATTGTCTTGTCTTCCCAATCTATCAGGCCTCAACAGCATCATTACTGTTGATATGAATCGGGCCACTCTCAAGCGACATTGAAAATTACTTTATCTTTTCAATGAATATCCACCATTACAGAGTCTTTAGTGCTGGTTTTAATCGGTTTAAATCAACCCGTTGAAAAACGTTTTAACCTTCCTTGGGTGTTAACATTTTGTAACGAATAATGTGTTTCGGATCATATTGACCTGGATTTAAAAGTCACATTGTGGAAAATTAAAATAACCCAATTTAAAGTCTTTGCTTATTAGAGTCCCAATTCTTCGTTTCTGCTGCGAACTGCCCTTTTTAACCCATATGGCCACAAGGAATCGGTGCCGGAAGAGGGCATGTTTTGCCACGATTCGTGAGGCGGCGACAGATACAAATTCTCATCGGAACATGCTCTTCGACGTCTCAAACTTCATGATTTTCCATGAAAAGTCTACTTCTATCGACTGTTCCAGAAAGTATAAGCACACCTTATTTTAACGGTCACTTTGAATATAATGAAATATTTCAACATGTTTTGGCTGCGTCCTTTTGTTGTTTGCACATTTCTGAATGACATAGCATCAAAAAAGTGCTCAGTTTTGTGTTACCTATCAAAATACGCGATCTTACTCGAAAATCCGGTCCTGTTAGTCCGGATATCGATAAAAAGATCAGGGATGCCTACAAGCGAAAACCAGCGACTTCCGTTCGGGATGTTGCGAAAAAACTAGGGACCTCGTCGAGTAACGTCATGCGTGTCAAAGAAAGACTTGGGCTTAAAACATACCAGAAGCAGAAAAAACCCAAAAGGAACCCAAAACAGGCCGCGTCCGTGAAACCACGGGCCCGCAAACTCTACGATTCGTTATTGTGTAGAAATTCTGGGTGTATAATAATGGACGATGAAACGTATGTGAAACACGATTACAAAACGCTTCCCGGACCACAATTCTATACTGTAAGCGAAGAAAAAGACATCCCCGAAACGGAGAAGGCAATTTTTACCGAAAAATTCGGTAAGAAGGTTATGGTTTGGCAGGCAATATGCGAGTGTGGTAAACATCTAGTCCGTACATCACAACGGAGACGATGAGCACTCAGAAATACGTTAAGGAATGTCTCCAGAAGCGATTATTGCCGATGATCAGGCAGCACGAAGGTCAAGTAGTGTTTTGGCGTGATTTGGCGTCATGTCATTACGCAAAGGACACTTTAGAATGGCACAAAAGTCAAAATGTATGTTTCGTGCCGAAAGACATGAATCCGCCGAACTGCCCGGAGGCACGGCCAATCGAGACTTTTTGGGCTTTAACCAAAGCAAAGCTTCGAAAATCCATAAAACCAGCGGACGACATCCAAAAATTTAAAAAAGATTGGTCAAAAGTGGTCAAAATGGTGGGAAGTACCACTGTGCAGAAGCTAATGGGTTATGTTCGAGGAAAAGTTAGGAGTCTTGGCTATGATTAAATATTTTGATTAAACGAGAGTAAAATATCATATAATACACAAATACAAATATGACTTGCCAAATAAAATTATTAAAACTAAAAAAAACATGACTTTTTTGTTATTTTGAAAGTGTGCTTATACTTTCTGGAACAGTCTATAGCCTATGATTGGCCATTTTGGGACAACCCGGATGCCCTGACAGAACCATTTACGCCGGGAAAACCTTGTATGCCTTTAGACGGCCCAAAATTCATGACTTTTTGTTAACAATCTATTTCGAGTCATTAAATGGACGAATGAACATATTGACCATTCCGGGACAACCCGGATACTGCGAGATAACCCTTCAGGAGGAGACAAATACGGTTTTTCGCCAAAGCATGCCGATGCTACTGAATTTCGACCATGCATGAAGATATTGACAAAGCAGCTCTGGTCACTCATTCAAGCTAAGAGTCATCGTCAAAGAAAACCATGTCAATTTCACATTTACTATCTTGTCAATGAACAACATGTGATGTTTTAATTATTTGCTAAATTGGTAACACAATTAAACAAATTCAGTTAAATAGATCCATGTAGCCGTTGAAGTGAATAAGCATTCACTTCCTCAACTGACTGGATAACAACCAGGGTGGACCGCCCCCTCGCCCGACCACGCTACGCCACTGCTCATAAATGAGTCAAAATGATAAACAAAGAAAACTATGTCAGTTGGATCAGTTTTTCTTTGATTTTGGAAACTCACGAATTCTATTAGAATTTGCCAGATTTTGGTAACCAGGTCGGTAATCGAGTTCTTGAGTTTTCCAAATTTACCATTCTTCCTCCCATTATCGTTTTAATTATAGTTCATTTTCTGAAGATCGAAATGACCAAAACAAAAGATGATCGTTCCGATTTTTCTAAGGGTCCTAGGATCAATTTAAAAAATCGAAAATCGACATCAAAGGATCGATCTCGTAAAGATCAATCCAAGATCACCCAATTCTAGTATGTAAATAAACGCAACTGTCATAGGTCCATTTCAAGGCTAGAGTAATCCAAAAAAAATATGAAGTTTGAGCCGTCGAAAGGCACGTTTCGGCGAAAATCCTTATTTGTACCCTCCGGTAGGGACCCATAAACAATAACAAGCACTGACGCAAACGCGAGTGCAAAAAGATGGACGAGTGAAGACCTCAGACAAGGAAGGAAGAGTCACTGGACAAAGGTTCGCAAGAAAAATGGAAATAACACCAAAAAAAAAAACGAAAAGGGAAAGGGGCCGGGTGGGAGGACGGGGGAAAGGCTCCCTGGGAGCATTGTGGGGTGGGGGGGGAAAAAAAAAAAGGTTGGAAGAAAAAATAAAATTGGGGGGGGGTGGGGTGTTGGGGGAAAGGGGGGGGGGGGAAAGGGGGGGGGGGGGGGGGGGGGGGGGGGGGGGGGGGGAGGGGGGGGGGGGGGGGGCGGCAGGGATGCCAGATACTTTTTTCAAAAGTCTGTATCAATCTCATTAAAATGTCTGTATTTGTCTGTATCAGGGTTTTCGTTTTGGTTTTAAGGTGCTTCAATGGAAAAAAAAATTGAAAATCGCTATTTATCGATGCTGACAAACGAGTAGAGGTGAGATAATGTTTTGTAAACATCGCATTAACAAAAATCTAACGCAAAAGAGATTGCAATTTCAAGTTTTATTTATAAATGTCAACTTTCCTTTCACTTTCATACATATGATTAAATCATTGTCATTTTTCAATCACTAAATATGAACAAATCAAAATAATTTGATCTTTTACATTTGATGTTTTGAAAAATTCTAGGCAACTCGCTTATTATCATCATTCATAAATTTAAGGAAACACTTTCACTTCACTACTACAAATTAATTAATTCCAAAGGCTTGAGCTACTTAAATGTTGCTGAACATATCGCTTGTCAACAGAAATTTCAAATTAGATGAAATTTCAACCACTCCGTTTTGCTTTTTGTGCGATCTATCGTACTCTCTGGCCTACAAAATGCCTTTTATGGTTTATGTGGCAGTGCGATTGTGAGCATTGGTTTTATTGATAGTAAATTGAAATAATTGTATGATGTAACATATGTGTAAAGATTTCAGCTATATTCGTTGAACTTTGCTCTTTTTAAAGGACTTTTGCTAAAGAATGAATATTTTTACATGAATATGATGCACAAAATGCAAATGAATGGCAAAGGCATTTCAGTATGAATAAATTCGGACAGTCGTTTTTAAATAGTACACTAACAGAATGCTTCCACCGTGCATAACACTCGCTCCATCTACACCGAACCCTATTAACTTCTTTTTGTACAAAATCAAAGTCTTCATTAAACTTATTAACAATGGCACTCTATACCGTAGTAGCAGCGGGTGGATAGTCAGGAAGAAAACAATTTTTTTTTGGCTCAGGATGTACTAGCACACCGGTCCTACGCTCAGTTGCAAGCTTAATAATTCGCCCCTAAGACCGTAACTCACACCAATACACTCGCAAATATTCTGTCAAAATAACATAGCGAATCAAAACAAAAACAAAGATACTTGTATCAAAAGGTACTGAAAAGCGCAAAAGTGCATGGCAAGGTGCAGAATGCAAGATGTACTAGGGGTTCTACAACAGTGAACCAATTTAAAATTGCTAGTTGCACATTGATTGTTGGTAGTAGCATCCGCTTCAGCAAGCTCGAGTACGTGATAAAAAGAATCTCGAATTGACAGTTCATTGCTATTCCAATAGAAAATCCTCACTACTAAGACTCAACGATTATAAGACTAAATGGTTTGGACCGCATCATTGCCACCAATTCTTGGTGATGCGATTCGCCAGGGAAATTCGTTATCATGGCCGTATTTTTAGTTCGTTTCAGTTCCTAGACAAGGGTCAAATCAGTGAAAACAACCTTATGAAACAACCAGGCACATACTTATACTTCTACGTCCTTCACTGGTTTTTTTTCGCCAACAAAATGGTCCAACTTCAGACTGTCAATGATTTGATTACCAGGACGTATAAGACTTCCCCTATCACCATGTTTTTTTTAAATCTAGAAATTCGCCAAAATGGATGTCTGTATATGTCTGTAACATTTTCCAAATGTCTGTATAATGTCTGTAATCTGCATAATGTCTGTATGCATGGTGAAATGTCTGTATAAATACAGACATGTCTGTATATCTGGCATCCTTAGTGATGGTGAGGTAGGTTGGGGGGGATGGTGGGGCAATGGCAATTGGGTTGCGTATAGGTCCAATATGGCGGCATTATGGACGACGGACAAGTACCCAGTTCAGGAAGTTGTGTCTACCTCAAATGTTAGCTTTGGGGTTGTAAAAGTGGCTAGGCCTTGGCTAGGCTCCATCTGGACCTAGTCGACGTAGGTACCAAGAGTTCCTAGCATAGAAATGGAGCGAAATCGATAATCGACCAAATTTTCAGCAGTCCTGGGCTGCTTAATAATGGGAGGGTGGATGATGGCTACACCCATGGTGACCATCTGGCGGTTCGTTATTGTATCGTCCACAATGCAAGGCAGCGTGCGGAAGGAGGAGCATCCACAAAAAAAAAAACAGCCCAACTTGCTCTTTTTCAGCCAGAAATCCCTCAACTATTGATTAGGTTCTAATTAATTTATGTCAACTTTGTAGTCAATTGATTACCTGTGCTGCCTTCGTGTCTGATCACCTCCCAGTTACATTTTGAATATCTCAACAAATAATTTTTGATAATTTCTTATTCCATTAGTTCTACTTTAAACTACCATATAGCTGATATGATCTACTTTAAACTACCATACAGCTGATACCATATAGCTGAAAATTGACCAACATCGAACATCCTAATATTCCATTGCAAACAAAACATGATAAAATGGCGTCATAAATCGATTTCCAGCCTTCATACGCCGTTCCCGATTCAAAAGTATCCATATTGGAGGCTTTTGACAGAATTTCCCAATCTTCGTCTGCGTTCCAAAAATATCTATATTGCATGCTTTTTGACAATATTTCTCTTATTTTCGATATCAGAAGCCGCTACCTTGGATTCCAAAATGGCGTCAGACATCGATTTCT
This sequence comes from Aedes koreicus, assembly GCA_024533555.2. Lineage (NCBI taxonomy): Eukaryota > Metazoa > Arthropoda > Insecta > Diptera > Culicidae > Aedes > Aedes koreicus. The sequence continues at coordinate 98,710 of JAHHFK020000439.1, forward strand.
AGCCACTCTACGCCGTTTCCGATCTAAAAATATCGATACTGTAGGGTAGTTGAAAGTATATCTCACTTTTTTAAACAGAAGCTGCCATATTGGATTCCAAAATGGAGATTTCCAGCCTTAATTGGCCAAAAAACCTGATCCAAAAATACCCATATTGTAGTATATTTTACAGTATTTCTCACTTTTTACGCAACATAATGGCGTCAAACATCTTTTGTTTCCTTTATACGCCGTGTCCGATCCAAAAATATCTACTTTGTGGGTTTTTTGACAGCGATTCCCAGGTTTTCTTAAACCGGAAGCCACCATCTTGAATTCCCAAATGGCGTCAGACATCGACTAACGGCCTCCAGGTGCCTACCTGTACAACTTTGTTCAAGGCGGCATCTTCCAAGATGGCCAGGATCTCGAGATACTGCTTGTATAAGATATTCCTATGTACAATAGCGCCACGCAGTGAGCCAATTTTGGACTACTATCCACAAACCGAAATGCCTTGACCTACTTAACAACTTTGTTCAAGATGGTAACTTTCCATATAGCCAGGATCTCGAGATATTCCATGTTGGAAGCGATTAATACAAACATTGTGCACGCCAGCTAGCGCCACCTACCGAGCCAATCACGACTTTATTAGGTAGTCCTTTCCCTTCCCAATAAATTTCCTCAAGAAACCATGTATATACAAGGTGCGGCAGAAAATAATGCGAAAATTCATTCTATTTCTTTCAAATCCCATTTTCAACTAATTCAAGCAATAATATCAACATTTTCGAGTGCAGTTATCTTTATAAAGTCCTTTTAAACAAATTTATTCAATGTGTCCTCCATTTTTATTAATAACATCCTCGAGCCGATGCCGGAAGCCAGAGCATGCCTTTCGGACGCAGTCCTCCGACATTGACTGCCATGTGCGTGTTATGGTTGACTTCAGGGTTGACACTAGGGTGTGATGTTTTGCAGGCTCGTGCTTCAACATATGCCCATATCGAATAATCCAACGGATTAAGATCTGGACTGCTAGGGGGCCACAAATCCTTCGGCCAAAACTTCATGTTATCGTTCAACCATTGTTGGGTGCGATTGGACGTGTGACACGGCGCTCCATCCTACTGTAGGACAACGTTTTGGTCCTTGGAGAAGTTGGCCTTCACCCAGGAAAGCACTTGGTTCTTTAAATTACTGATATACACTCCGGTATTGATTTTAACTCCAGCATAAATGAAAACAGGCGGCATTTTCAAACCGTTGGACGCCACCAAGTCAAACAGCATGACACCAGCCGGATGTTTGGTTCGAAATTTGAATTTCACTTTTTCCGGAACGTTTTCCATTTTCTGCGGTGAAATGAACCGGTCCGTGCGGCTGTTGGCCACAGCATCGATGCTGAAAAGCTTTTCGTCGGAGAACAGGATTATCATTTTTTCCTTCTTCAACAAGGAAAGCAATCTCTTGGAACGAGTCACTCGTAGTTCCTTGACCCGGTCCGTAATCAAGTGGCGTTTCACTTCGGCTCTGGAAGATGCATGCAGGTCTTCTTTGATGATTCTCCGCATGGATTTCTCCGAAATATTGGCTTCCTTTGCAAGTTTTCTTATGGAACGCACCGGGTTGCGAGCAATTTTTGCATGGACCGATTTGATCACGTTCGGCGTGCGTGCAAAGCGCGGACGTCCGCTTCCCGGCTTCCTCTGCTTAGGACCATCCTGCAGGGACTTTTTTATGCGGTAAACTGTTGCCAAATGGCACCCCACCACCTTGGCAATCACTTTCGGCTTCTTCTGGGCGAGCAACAAACTGGTGATCACTTCTTTCGCTAACATTTTGACGAATTGCAATAAAACAAATATAATGTTTGGATGCAGCACTTGAAAGTAAACATAAACAAATACACTTTCGACAGAAATTAGTCACTAGCTACACGAATTAATGCAATACTCAAGTTTGAACATTTTCGCAATATTTTCTGCCGCACCCTGTATAGGGTTATTACTCGTTCAAGTTATATTACTTTCATTAACTACATGCATTCCGATGGATGAAAATACAGTAGCCGGGCGGCACCACCCACTTTCAGACAGTGGTGTAACTTTGGAAAGTGTGACATCTTTTTACAAAATTTAGCAGCACTTCAAAATTGAATAATTTCTTATTTTAAACTCAAATTAAGCATGGTTTGTTTCCCCATGCTGTAGAAGTCAAAATCCCATACGAAACTTCAAGTCAATAGCCGTCAAGCTGAACGATTTTAAAAAAATCTGAAATTTTTCAGCGATGGTTTTTGGAATATTTCTAACCATAATTTACAATGCAAATTCGCAAATTGGATATTTTGTTTTTTTGAAAATCGACACAGCTTACTATATCATATAAATTCATAAACCCAAGTCACTTGATTTTAATACGGCCGAATAATAGCGATCAATGTTCGAAATTGGTCCGCTGTCAAAGTAGTGCTTCGTCGAAAATACTCGCTGTTACTTTCACTTTTCCTTAATTTTTTTTTCTCCAAGATTACCTACACAGTTTGAAAGAAACATTTAATTTTCTGCGTTATTTAAGACACATTAAGGGAATGCTAGATTTGGCGTGAATTAGTGGGATCTTTCATGTAGCCTTAAGCCAGATATCGCTGGAATCAGGTCTGTTGCATAGAAGATTATGAACAATGCTGTATGCTTTATGAAAGATTGCAAACAATTACGTTGTTAACGTTTGCGTTGGCTTGCTATTAAACGACTGCAAATTTTACACGTCTGTTGAAAACATTTTTTTTTCCGTGTTGTGTTAGATAAAAAATTAACATTGAATTTCTGCGTTATTGCAATAGATAATAAAGGGAATACTAGATTTGGCAGAAAATAATAGGGTATTTCGTGTAAATTTTAGCCAGATAACCCCTGAATCTAGCATGTTGTATGAAAGATTGCAAACATTGTTGTATAACGCACGAAATATTGCAAACAATTTCGTCGTTTACGCCTCTTTTGGCTCGGCACTAAACGAAGGGAAATTTAACGCGTATGTTAAAGTTAATTATTTTTTCCTGTGCAGCAAGTAGACAACCTGTTCCCATTATTCGCAAATCATTCTGATTCAAATACATTACAATACAATCGGTGTTATTCGAGTTCACCTTAACGTCATTACATAATTTGGAGAGATAAATGTCCTTGAACCGAAAATTTATTTCATCTAGCGAATTATACGTTAAAGATCTCTCAAACATACAACGCCTGTAGTATTCCGGCTTTTCCATGCATTCGATCTGCGTAAAAAAAGCTCAAATATCATCATAGCCTTTCTCTCAAACTCGCAGTGCCTCATCTGCCTGCGGTACACCTTGACTTCGAAACGGGCCTATTAAACGTTTACGCCGATGCACCATTCAGCACTCCAAATGTTAAGTGTCATCTGGCAGCGCTGGGTCTGAAACTGATCTATTGGCTACCGAACGAGGATTCCTGCATTCAACGCGCTGCTCTGGGCTATGCTGCCCCTCGTCAACACACTCCCCACTCGTTTCTCGTTCAATGTACCGTACCGTGAGTGAGCGCCCCGGGTCCGGATGGATTTCAATGAACTTTATACATGCGTGCACGCTCCACACCCCGTTGCTGTCGTCGGTCGGTCCGGTCGGTCGGTAGCCGCGGCAATTGAATTTCATTCGAGATCGAGATCATATCGACGACACCATCACAACCATCGGTCCCGAATCGGATGAAAGGTTGGGATACTGAAGACCGAACATGTCCCCCGTCAAGATTCGTGTTGAAAAATTGCCCACGAAGTCAGTTTCTGTTTATTCGCTGATCTAGTTCATCCGGATCGATTAGCGTGCTCCGTCCGCTAGCTTCACACAGACTGGAATATCGCGCCGCCGCCTAACCATCACCATCAAGAGAGCGTAAAAAATCGCAGCTTGGCATTAACTTGTCTTCACGTCGTCGTCGTCGTCGTCGTCGTCATCAATCGCTCAGGACAGATACAAATAAACGAGTGGAATGAAAAGTAGAAAAACAACAACAACTGGTCGTCGTGAGCAAACTAATCTGCGCCAATTTTTACCCGTTTTGAAAGGTCAAGTTATTCCGTTCCTAGTCGGTCGTCGGATGATAATGATCGATGACGATGACGATGGCGAAGAGAGAGATGTTTTATCGCAGGGAGACTAATAACACGTAGCTCTACATTCACGCTCTGTATAAATAACCATACCGCACCTCCATCAACCATCAACCATCATCGACAGCAGCCCAGGTGGTAGCCATATAGCCGATCATCTCGCGGTAGTGGACCAAACGAACCATACACCTTGCACTGGCCCATTCCCTTTTAGACCGTACGGTAGTCTTGCTTTATGCTTGTTTTTCCTTTTCTTCTGCTGGTGAAGTAGTAAAATCAAACTTACTATTCGTACAAACAGGCAGTTGTTGGTTGGGAAAAGTAAAAGATCAAATTTTCCTTCCTCACTCTGGCTGCATTAAGTGAGCGAATCAACAATCGTCATGGTTTTGCCAAAGGGCAGTACTGGTCGGTGAGGAATGGGTGGGCCTAGGTCAACGAGGTGGTTGTAACAAGGTTGCCAGGGATTTACTAATAGAATAATGTTTTTGGAAACTTTCTTTATGAAAATAGTGTTCTAGGAAACATTGTACATATTATACATTGTACATTGTACATAGTTAAACACTCATTTTTGCTCATCATTTATTGATTTAATTTTAAAATTGAAAATTGCATTTTCATCAAATTTGTCATTGCCGATATCGTCTTAAATACTGCCCCAGGACGTATGGACGCGCCCAGTTTTCAGTAAAAATACTACACTAGTGTTGAAAATTGAATTTTTATTACATTTACTGTTAACATTAGAGTAGTACATCAGGTTAGTGTTCTCAATATTTGCAATCTAGCGATTTTAAAGCCTGTTCACGTTAAATTTCGGAAACTTTTCTTTCAGTGTGGAATTTGAATTATTCCACGGATCGCTGAAACGTTTCACTTATATGACAGCTGAAACTCTCCTCTTTATTTCGAAGTACAACATGTCTACATTCTTGTTACATTCAGTAAAATGGCGTCGAATCAAGTGGAAGTGCGCAAACGCATTTTGACCAGCGCATGACTGTTGATCGGAAGGTTGGTAGTGGAACAAATCGAAAAGTATGCTCCCGACAAATGGACAAGAAGGTGGTAGCCATTATTGAGAAAAAATCCCAACCTTTTTGTGCGAAATGTGGCTCGCAAAGTTTGAAAGTCAAAATCATACGTACAAAAAGTGAAGCAGAGGAGAGGACTGAAGGCGTACAAAGTGAAAAAGGTGATGACAAGCAAAACCATGAGGTGATGACAAGTGAAACTGTGATGACAAGCAAAATTTCACTGCAAAAAGTCGTGCCAAGGAGCTTTACACCAATTTTTTGCAAACATGTTCGTGTATCATAATGGACGACGAAACATACGTACTCGAAGACTTTAAACAGCTTCCTGGTCTGGCTTTTTTCACCGCAATTCAAAGGAACACCGTTGCCGAGCATTTCCGGACAAACAAAGTGTCCAAATTCCCGAAGAAGTATTTGATTTGGCAGGCCATATGTAGTTGTGGTCGAGAATCTAAAAGTTTCGTCTCTACCGGCACTATCAATAAGAATGTGTGCGAGAAAGAATGTCTGCAAAAGCGGTTGCTATCGTTTATTAGAAGCCACGACTCTCTAGCTCTGTTTTGGCCTGATTTGGCCCCTTGTCACTATGCGAAATCCGTCCTGGAATGGTAGAAGGTACAGGAGGTCAAATACGTGCCAAAAAACAGCCAATCCACCAAACTGTACTGGGCTCTAGCTAAGCGGAAACTCTTTGAAACTAAGAAGAAAGCAAATTGTACCGATGATTTCAAGAGATTACGGAGAATCGTCACGGTGCGCCATTGGCACAATTCTGAAAAAAAAGGCGGTCAAAAACATTTTCACCCTTTTGTCATCATTTTATCGACTAGGTGTCTTCAGAAGAGTTGCTCAAAATGTTATTCCGCATCTTTTGAAAAAAAAAACACGCCTAACCTTTCATAAGGGCTAAACTAAACTTTCAACTTCTAACTTTTTCCAGCTACGAGTTATTATTTTGCACAAAGTTGTAGAGCAAGTAATTTTAAGAAAAGTTGCTGAAAACACTAAGTTTCTAGAGCCTAGCGTTAAAGAGATATAATTGATTTGCTTTCAGCAATACTTTAAAACCGGTTTTTTTTTTGGGATAATTAGTACTTTGTTCAAATTTGACGATATCAATATGTTCTAAAAATTGTAGGAATTTTTAAAATACACATTTTTACAGAACACACCAATGTTCTCTGGTGACCTCATTTTGATATATGGTGATTCAAGTGTATGTATGACGTTATAATCAACCGCCTTAGAAAGGGTGGGCGGGTCCTGGCGGGGTCTAAAACAGATTGTATTCGAAAGATTATCTTATGAACTAGAATTCCTGTAATTTCCAGCGTTGGGTACCGAATAACCCGTTTTCTCGTAGCTGGAAAAAGTTTGAAGTTGAAAGTGTAGTTAAGCCCCTATGAAAGGTTAGGCGTGTTTTTTTTTTCAAAAGATGCAAAATAACATTTTGAGCAACTCTTCTGAAGACACGTAGCCAATAAAATGGTGACAAAAGGGTGAAAATGTTTTTGACCGTCGTTTTTCAGAATTGAGCCAAAGTGCGGTGGGCGTATCCGAGGATACCGTACGGAACTTGATGGCGGATGTACCATAGTAAGTTCGAGATTTTACAGAAACAAGAATTAACATCTTTTTCAACTGTTTCTTATGTAGATATAACTCTATTATTGGGAAATAAACAATTCGTTTTGTTGAATTATGTGTAATTTTTTGTTGCTGCTATTATTTTGGTGTCCGAAATTTAACGTGGACAGGCTTTATGCTAGCTGGCGCACATTCTTGCAAACGTTCTTCATAAGATTCAGCACAGACTTCTTAGCGACAAGTTTTAACACTTTCTTCTAATCTTTTACAAACTGTTGAATGGTATCTGTTGCCGAGACATGTTTCCTAAGATGTGCCTTCGTCAATGCCCAAAATTATTCAAAAAAAAAAAAAACAAATGCAAGAAACTACTAGAAAACATCCCAAATTCTTTTCATCGCCTTTCCGAAACCTTACGGTCGAATTTAGCAGCAGAAGCGTCGAAATTAAACAGCATGAACGACTGGTGGTAGACTGAGAGGGTATTCCCATAGGAGAGTACGGGGGGCGTATCTTATAAATTTGGGACGGGCACCAAACCATAGCATTGGATTCTAAGATCGACCGCACCAGAGCGCGGTAAAGAGATCGGAGGTAGAGAGGATCACGGAGTTCGTTCGCTATTTTGTAAATAAATCCAAGTTGTCGGTTAGCTCTGCCGATTATGTCGTTGTAATGTAATCGTTAGGATAACTTTTAAATCCCGTACTTTCTGGATTCGTTCGATAGGTTTATAAGCAATATTATAGTTATGAAGTTAATATAGTATTATAGTATTATAGTTAAAGAATGTGCACACCAAAAAGTAGTCAACGGGAAATTAGTGGTATTAAATGGAAAATATGAGAAAATCAAAAGTAAATCATTTATTTAAGACTTCATAAAAATACAAATATAAAACATATACAGTTAAGTCAATTTGACCTGTTATATCCAAATGCCCGCACCTTTCGTTTGACACCTTCCATCAGTTTTTGCACAGTGTCATCCGTCACCAATTTTGCAGCTTTCTGCCAGTTACGCCTGAAGCTTTTCTCATCAATTGCTACACTATTCGTGTTTCGAAGATTCCTCTTGACCAGAGCCCAATACTTTTCGATCGGACGGAGTTCTGGCGAATTTGGCGGATTGCAATAATTTGGGACAATATTTACACCATTAGCAATGTACCAATGCTTAGCCAGTTTTCCATAGTGGCAAGATGCCAGGTCAGGCCAGAACAGCACCGAACCATCGTTTTCCCGAATGAACGGCAACAGTCGTTTATTCAGACACTCTTTTACGTAAATTTGTCCATTTAGAGTGCCAGTCGTGATGAAGATGTCGCTTCTGAGCCTGCCATACGAGGTATTTTTTGGGAACTCCGACAATTTTTTTTGCTTAAAACGATCAGCAACATTTCCTCTTTGCAACGAGGTATAAAACTGTAGTCCCGGTATCTGCTTAAAGTCAGCTTTGCAATATGTTTCGTCGTCCAATATTATGCAGTCGTATTCCTTCAGCATAGTGTCATATAATTTTCTCGATCGAGATTTTGCGCTCTTGTTCTGGCTGTCGTTACGATTTGGAGCAACACCTACTTTGAATGATTTCAAGCCTGCACTTTTCTTCACTTTCTGGACGAACGATGGAGACATTTTCAGTTTTTTTTGCCACATCACGAACGGAGATATTCGGTTTCTTCTTAAATTCTTTAATCACTTTCTTCCTCTCCGCGACGAAACGAGAATCATGGTTACCTCCGGAACCGACCTTTCTCTTTAAAGTTAAGCGCTGATGAAAGTTTTTTAGCACTTTAGTAACCGTCGATTTTGCGATTTTTAATGACTTGGCAATATCGCCGTGCGACATATCTGGATTTTCCACTCTTTTGTGCAAAATTGCTTCGCGCACGCGTTCTTGATTCGACGCCATTTTACTGAATAAAGGTTACTGTAGCCGAACGACGTCTTCATCATAGCACACATACATTAATATTCATGTAGTAGTGATCGGATTAGCAAAGCGTACACGGAGAAGACTGCATTAGGGCATTTCCGACGACTACTTTTTGGTGTGCACATTCTTTAGAAGCATTTATAATAGAGATGCATCGCTAAGTTACTTCCCAGTCAGCTCGTGCTGCTGTCGAGGTCAGGAAATCTACATCACATCGGTTAGTGATAACTGGCTGAGCAAGGTAAGAAATGCACTAAATAATTTTTTTAGGTGAATTAACAGAAATAGAATTTACTTTTAGCCAAATAAAGTTCTCATCCTATTAAAAACAATAAAAAATAATATCAGTCCGAACGGCTTATCGAAGTGGTTAAAATTAATATGGACTTCACCAGAGGCTTTTGTGGCGTAGAGCCAGTAAACTAATGCTTAGCAAACATTGTAGGAAATTGACTAAGAGCTCTAACTAGAAAATAAGAAGAATGATTAGTAATTTCCAGTCGAGTAAGAGCTCCAGTCGAGTAAGAGCTCTAGTTATTTGGACCACCAAATACGCCTTGGGTCGGAATAACAAAAAGTAAATTTTATTTTTTCGTTTGAATCCTTTTACTTTTGTGATCCTAACATTGGCTCTAAAGCCCAGGAGAGGACTTATCAGAGTTTCAGGAAAAAGTTAAGGGAAGAGGACTTGTTTGAAGTTAGGAACTTTCCAGAGGGTTTTGAGTTCTTCCCAGAAATTCAAGATAGAACTTCCCAGAAGTTCGTCAAAAAACTTCCCCGAATTTCAGACGGGAACTAACCAGGGAGGGCACTACCTATAATTTCTCAAAAAATCAGGAACATACTTCCTCAGGACGATACGTCATAGAAGTTCAGGAGAAAACTTCTCTGAAGTTCAGGAAAGGACTTCCCAGAAGTTCCGGAAGAAACTTCTCAAAAGGTTAGTTGGAACTTCCCAGAAAAGCTTTCAGGTTTCTCAAAGCTTCGAAGAGAAAATTTCAGAATGAGGATTTCTCAAAATTCCGGAAGAAACCTCTCTAAAGAACAGACAGAAACATTGGGGGTACTTCCTTCTAATTTGAGCAAGATTTTCCCAATAGTTCAGGATCCAACTTCCCCGAAGTTCTGGAGAAAACTTCCCAAAAGGTCAGAAGAGAACTTCTCAGAAGTTCAGGACGAAACTTCTAACAAATTTAAGAAGATTTTCCAAGAAATACTGGAGAGTACTTTCCCAAAGTTTTAGGAAGAAATTTTCAAAGTTTTGAAGGAATTTTTCTCTTAGTTTAGGATGGGACCTATCAGAAGTTTAGAAAGTAACTATGTTCAGGAAAAAACTTACCAAATGTTTCTGGAAGGTTAGGTTTGTAGATGTGAATTTCGAAGAAAAAAAAAGGAGTAGGAAGTTCATGCGGAATTTTGTCTGAAGTTCAGGAGGAAACTTCCCAGAATTTAAGCAAAGAACCTTGCAGAAGATCAGGAGAGAGCTTCCCTGAAATTCAAGAGCTAATAACTGACTAACCGAAGAAGCAATCTAAGGTCTGTATCCGCAATAATCCGGACACCTCAAAACATGAATAAAACATAAATTTCGCATTATATTTCCGTCGTAGTTGTTTATTTCAGATTCATGGGATGTGTTTTAACAATTCGTGAAGACAAAACATAGTTATTCGGTATTTGCATAAACTTTGCGCTTAACTCCGTCCATTAGGGTTTGTACAGACTCTTCAGAAATCGTAGAAGCCGTCTTTGTTCAAATTTGCTGGAAGTGTTTGATGTCTTTGATTCCTTGCTTCTTTCCAGAAAGCTTCCGTTTCATCAGAGCCCAATATCTCTCGATTGGTCGTAGCTCTGGGCAATATGGCGGGTTTGAGGTTTTTGGTACAATGTTCACTTGATTTGCTTGGTACCACTCCACCACAGTTTTAACATAATGGCATGATACCAAATCGGGCCAAAACAAAGGTTTTTCTTTGTGACTTTTGATTAAGGGTGGCAATCGCTTCTGCAGACACTCTTTCTGATAGATCTTCTTGTTGATTGTGCCTGTAGTGACGAAAGATTTACTCTTTTTGCCACACGTGAAAATTGCTTGCCACACAAGGTATTTTTTAGGAAATTTCGATGCCTTCTTCGTTCTGAAATGCTCAGCTGTAGCATTTCTGGCCATAGCAGAATAAAAAGCCAGCCCTGGAAGCTGCTTGAAATCCTCCAGGACATAAGTTTCATCGTCCATAACAACGCATGAAAACTTCGTCAAATATTCGCACTACAAACGTCGAGCCCGTGATTTTGCTGCCAAGTTCTGTTTGTCGTTGCGATTCGGAGCTCTTTTTATTTGATACGATCCCAAACGTTGTTTTGATTTTTGGACAAAACCAGGCGACATCCCTATTTTACGAGCCACCGTTCGAATGGAGAGACTTGGGGTTTTCGTTAATATCCTTTTCACCTATCGGTCCATGACAGGATCAGAGCGTCCAATGTTTTTGTCACTTCTCGGTTTCCTCTCCACCGTCAAACGTTCCGAAAATGATTTGAGCACATCGTGAACAGGCAAACCCAATGTTTTTTCAAGGTCCCGTAATGACAAGTCAGGATTTGCCGTACGCCCGAACAAAATTCGTTCGCGCACTTGTTTTTCTTTCGTCGCCATCTTGAATACTAAACATGAAATGTAAACATAGCTATACCACAGTGAAATTTTTCATTTCTACGTGCAATATTTCAAAAGTTACATTGATTTGAAGGTGTCCGTATTAATCTGGATACAGACCTTATAAAAAAATTATTCATATGGCCATAATGATATTCATTACTTATGACACCATATTAAAATATGGTACACACCATCTTCCCAACCGTTCGCATCGTACTATAAGGACACATACTCATGCAGGAGTTACAATTTCTTACTTTCCATCTCACCTCGTTTGAGAGATTTGATCGGTAAGAAAATTTCCCTGAAGTTTAGCAGAGAAATTAAATTTTTTTTTCAAGAAGTGTATCATATATCAACGAAGTTTTCGAGAATGCTTCCAAAGTTCAGAGAATCCTCCATACAATAAAAAATAAATTATTTTGAAAAATTAACCACTGAGGGTACTACAAGCTAAGGAAAAGTTTATATGCTTTACCAGAAGGTCAGAGAACTTCGAGATAAAATCGTTGAAGAGTATATCTATACTGCATCGATCACTGCATATGTATACAGCAATCTTTGAATGTAATATGTTTGAAGAAATATTGCTGTCAATAGCTTCAGTATCGTAAGGCATAAATCAGTTGATGATAACTCCTCTCCTGAATCATCTTTAAAATAGATATAGACACTTGTCCACAAATTTGTTAATAACTTCCTCGAAAAATACTTCAAATCGCAACTTTGGAAAAGCGTCGCAATGAGGTTTTCTAATAGCAAAAACATTTGTGAAATTCACAAAATAAGAATGAGGAATGTTGATAATAATTCTGTCAAAAATCGATTTACAAAATATTCACATCACTTTCGACGGACCTAGCGCAACGTAAAGATTGGGTCTACTGTTGATTGTCTGTGATGTTAGTAGAGAAAGGGCTGAATTAATCACTGCGGAAAAGCATCTGGAAATTTGAGTTGAAAGCCGGAAAAACGATCACAACTAGAAGATAAAGAACAAGTAGTAATTGATCAATGATTTTTTGAATGTACCTAAAATAAAGCGCCACTTGATCACAGAACGGATCTCTATGGCAGCTCAGAGCGTTAGCTGTCCTTGATAGACAATAAGCATTCAATTATCATGTTTTCAAATGCGTGAAGGTTTTTGACCGACTTAGTCTAAAATAAACGGACCGACGGATTTATTTCTCATTAGATTATTGAGATTGTTCAACAGTACATGTTTGGGTTTACCATCGGTGTCATCGTACAACAGAGTAAAGAGAGGGTTTATACAAAAAATAAATATTACTGGTGAATTCAAATTTCAAACTCATGAAGAAAATCCCATAAAGTTAACTGATCGCCTTTTCGTAGTTCGTTACTTAGATTGGTTCTACCTCTTCAAACTAAGGACTCTATTGAAAAGTTAGTTTTCTTTATGGTTCACAAAAGTTCAAATATAATTTTCAATAAAACGAGCTCAGTTTTGATTGAACAACCTTTCATTTAAATCTGCTCTGTTATGCTTGTGCTTGAACATGCTAGAAACACAAAAGAGTTCAATTTCAGTTTTCGAGCAATTTTCTCCTCTTTTTTGAAGATCCTGTTGGCAACCGCCTAGTAACGTTCAATAAAGGGATTGATGTTCTTTTCGACAAATCGGACGTTAAGCAACTTTGGGCACCTCCGCGAATGGCTGTCTCAAGTGAAAGTGGCCAGCAAAGAATCAGCCAATGAACAGCAGCCATCGGCCAATCAACAAGAAATCACCCACAAATCAAATAAATAGCTCTATGCAAATTCTTTAAAATTTTAAATTTCAGGTTGTCTTAAGCATAGAAAACATGGGTGTTTCCGTTCAAAATTTATTCATTCATTTATTCATCAATATAATCTCCGTCAAGAGCAACACCATCATTCCAACGCCGCTCTAAATTTTCATTACCGCCTTTGTAGAATTGTAGAATCTATATCAGCGATAACGTCTTCATTCGAGCAAAATTTCTTACCGTCGAGCATTTTTTGAGGTCTGTGAATAGCCAGTAGTAGATGGGAACTAAATCTGGAGAAGACGGTGGATGCGGAAGCCATTCAAAGTTCAATTCATTTTGATTTGCCATTGTTTTGCTTGGCATGTGATACAGTGCATTGTCGTGATAAAACAGTACTTTTTGACGTAGGACTACGTCTGTGCTTTCAATGGGGTACACAATACGAATGCGAAAAGTTGGAGCAACACGAAATATGTTTAGATTTTGAACGTTAAGAACTCAGTCATTTCACAATCGATTCCCAAAATGTTTGCACCAAACAATCGGGATATTCACCACGCGTATATTCTATATTCCAATATAGGAAACTATTGATTTCAAACATTAAACTATTGAAAACAACAACAAAATTAAGTGATATCTTGTAATTTCGTTTTTTAGAGTAAATTTACTAAACGCACAGTATTTTCCTATCACAGATTTAAAATTTTACTAAGGGAGGTCTTGTGTGCAGTAGTGAACGATATATGTTTTATTTCTTTGGCGGTCTTGAAGATGTTTGGAGGGCCGATGAGCCGGTGTTGGATTGGCAGCTGGCGGTGACGAGTACCCTGGAGGTACCCTACTTAAATCACAAGGATGCACCTACCCACCAATCGTATACCACTACGATAAAGGACAGGAGAAGCAATTGGTGTATGTTGGCCTCTCCAGAGCAAAGTCTACGCTCCATACAAAATTTCAAAAAAATGTATGGAGAAAAGTCTACGAGGGGGGAGGGTGTTGGGTTACTGAGATTTTCAAAAATGAGTCTACGTGGTTTACGGCCCTTTTCAGCCCAACTGAAAGTAGTATAGGAGTGAAATTTAATTTCATGCCAACGAGAAATCGGCCAACAAGAAGTGAGCCAGCGGAAAAAATGTCACGGATTTACAAATTCCCCTATTTAAAGTCACTATTCGGTTTGTAAAGAGTTAATGTAAGGTTAAAATTTATAATTCCATGACGAATGTTCACGGGAAGCAATCCGACAAGAAGTCAGCCACCGAGAATGAGGTCAATGAGAAGACAACCAATGGAAGGGCTGGCAGTAGAAACAAGCCGACAAGTAATAAGCCAATTCGCGTATTTTTACTGAAAAGTACCAACACGTCAATTCCGAGAAAAAGGCTTTTCACTGAAGGTTCGGGCCTCAATGGATACACTGGATTCTGTGTCTTCAATGAAAACTCTAGAATGCGCCCTTTTCGATGCTCGAATTCTCACTTGCTCTTCTTTCATGCAATAATTCTGGCCCAGGAATGGATAAAATCAAGTTTAACTTGTTGAAAAACCTCCCAGACGTCGTAAAGAGACGCTTGCTGAACTTATTTAATCAGTTCCTGGAAAGCAATATTGTTCCCGATGAATGGAGGCAGGTTAGAGTTATAGCTATACAAAAACCCGGGAAAGCCGCGTCGGATTACAACTCTTACCGTCCAATTGCAATGTTGCCGTGTATACGGAAGCTCCTTGAGAAGATGATTCTCCATCGGCATTACCAATGGATTGAATCTAATGGCTTTCTATCTCATAAACAATTTGGTTTCCGCAGAGGCAATGCAACGAGCGATTGTCTTGCGTTGCTCTCAACAGAAATACAGTTGACCTATGCTCAAAATGAGCAAATGGGTTCAGTTTTCATGGACATTAAGGGGGCTTTTGATTCAGTTTGTGTAGACGTCCTTTTAGACAAACTCCACGAGTGTGGCCTTTCACCATTATTAAACAACTATTTGTACAATTTGTTGTCTGAGAAACATATGAGTTTTTCTCATGGGTCTTCGACAACTTCACGAATTAGCTACAAGAGTCTCCCCAGGGCTCTTGTATAAGCCCGCTTCTTTATATTTTTTATGCCAGAGACATCGATAGCTGCCTCATGAAAAATTGCACGCTAAGACAGCTTGCGGATGACGCCGTTGCTTCAATTGTTGGACCAGGGGCGAACAAACGGTAGGGACCGTTGCAGGATACCCTAGACAATTTTTTACGTGGGTTGTAAAGCTGGGTACCGAATTCTCCTCGGAGAAAACTGAGTTAGTTGTTTTTTCAAGGAAGCGTGATCCAGCACAGGTACCGCTTCAACTCATGGGTTAATTAATAATTCAAAGTTTGTCTTATAAATACCTAGGGGTCTGGCTCTAAATGCACCTGGGGAAAGCACATTAAGTATCTGCATCAGAAACGCCAGCAGCGAATAAACTACATGCGTACTATCACCGGAACATGGTGGGGAGCCCACCCGGAAGATCTGATAAAGCTGTATCGTACAACGATTCTGTCGGTTCTCGAGTACGGTAGCTTTTGTTTTCAATCCGCCGCGAAAACTCATATTCTGAAGCTGAAGCGAATCCAGTACCGTTGTCTTCGTATCGCGTTAGGCTGCATGAACTTAACTCATGTTATGAGTTTGGAGGTATTAGCAGGAGTTCTTCCTTTATCAGATCGTTTTGTGGAGCTATCGTTCCGGTTCCTCATCCGCTGTGAGGTGCTACATCCATTGGTAAAGGGCGATACGGTCAAAATTTGGTCAATATCAACTTGACGTATTTCTTTCAATTTTGCATTTAAAAAACCTGAACACCCCTCATTTTGAAGGTGTGTGTGTGTGTAGAATGTTGCTCCTATTTTGATTTTGGAATTCACTCTTCAGTTGTCAAAATGCCGTCCAAGCAAGAAGAGCAGCGTATCAAAATTTTGCTCGCGCATCGCGAAAATCCGAGCTACTCGCACGCAAAGTTGGCAAAATCGCTAAAAGTTGCCAAATCAACCGTTACAAATGTAATTAAAGTGTTTGGGGAACGTTTGTCGACAGCCAGGAAGTCTGGATCGGGGGGAAATCGAAAACCGGAAGCCGCTGAGACGACAAAGAGAGTTACCGGTAGTTTCAAGCGAAACCCTAACCTATCTCTCCGAGATGCCGCAAATAAGCTGGGTGTATCGTCTACAACCGTGCATCGAGCCAAAAAACGAGCCGGACTATCGACTTACAAGAAGGTAGTGACTCCAAATCGCGATGATAAACAAAATACGACGGCCAAAGCGCGATCCCGGAGGCTGTACACGACGATGCTGACGAAGTTTGACTGCGTGGTAATGGACGACGAAACCTACGTCAAAGCCGACTACAAGCAGCTTCCGGGACAGGAGTTTTATACGGCAAAAGGAAGGGGAAAGGTAGCAGATATTTTCAAGCACACGAAACTGTCAAAGTTCGCAAAGAAATATCTGGTTTGGCAAGCCATCTGTACCTGTGGCTTGAAAAGCAGCATTTTCATAGCTTCCGGGACTGTCAACCAAGAAATTTACGTGAAAGAGTGTTTGAATAAACGTCTGCTGCCTTTCCTGAAGAAACACGGTTGTTCCGTACTGTTTTGGCCGGATTTGGCATCTTGCCATTACGGTAAAAAGGCCATGGAGTGGTACGCCGCCAACAACGTGCAGGTGGTTCCCAAGGACAAGAACCCTCCCAACACGCCAGAGCTCCGCCCAATTGAGAAATACTGGGCTATTGTCAAGCGGAACCTAAAGAAGACCAAAAAAAAACTGCTAAGGACGAGCAGCAGTTCAAGGCAAACTGGCTTTCTGCGGCGAAGAAGGTGGACAAGGTGGCTGTACAAAATCTGATGGCAGGGGTCAAGCGTAAGGCCCGGCAATTCGGATTTGGAAAAGCGGAAGCCTAACTGAATATTTTTCCTGAATTTTATACTAATTGAACTTGAAAAAGAAATTTAATTTGATTTTTTAAATAAACGATTTCACCGATTTACACGCGTTTTCCCTTGACCAAATTTTGACCGTATCACCCTTTAATTGAAAATTTTGAAAAGCTAATCGAACGAAATTCCAAACTAAGTTCATGACACTGTACTATTGGTACATGACTCTAGAGGTGAGCCCTTCTTCGAATGTTCCTAATCGTGATTACTCCCAAGACTTCTCTACTTCTACTGTAGTTTTTGATCGGACCATGAAGCATTCCATCAATATTTGCAAGTAAGTTGTGACAGGAAGTTTTACACCGACGGGTCAAAAATAAATGATTCCACTGGATTAGGTGTTTTTAACGAAATTCAGAGCGCCTCCCTCAAACTTCAAAATTCTTGCTCCTGAAAATTTACTACTCTTATAATACCTTGCTCTGGGTAAAATTGACTTTTTCAATTTAACTTCAAGATTAAGTTAAAACTACCTACCAGTGAGAACGAAATTATATCCACAATAGTAGTCCTATCAATGTATTTAGTTTTGAGTACTATTACACTTTATTTTGGTACAGAAAACAGACATTGATGTCCATATACCTCTTCTTGAAAAACGTGTGTAAAAGTAAACACAGGCAGCCGGTATAAGATGCAAGTGCAGAGAAAAATTAACAAAACTTCTCAAGTTATGTTTTTTAAGGCTTTTTATTGATAAACATTTACATGACAGCTATCGCACAACTGCAGCGCTGCCTACCAGAAGCATAACGACATACATTCGAAATGTCGGTTTAAAGTTTTACACAAGTAGCAGACCGAAGATGAACGTCTGTTCTCTGTGATTTTTGGTAGTTTGGTTTCTCCGTTTAATGATTCGCCACTGCGAAAGTAATTGCTGGCCAACAATTGATACGTTGCGGATGCGTTTGCGTGAATTTGACAGTTTTCTCATGGGTTTTCTGTAAAAATTACGGCAATGGAACGCAAACGTATCTATTGTGGGCAACCTTTAACTCACACGAACACACTCTCAAATATTCTGTCAAAATAACATACACGATAATCTCAATTTTCGCTCTTATGACTATAAAGTATGCTCTTTCGAGGGAAACTGGGACTACGCCAAAAAGGAGTATATTACTTTTACTCTTTTTAGCGTAAACTGAATATACGTCAAAATGTGCATACTTTTTATTCCTTTTGAAAAGGAAAAAATGCACTCTTTTTACTCCTCTTGATAACCTAAAAGATGTGTACTTCTTACGCATTTCGGAAAATCAATATTGCTCGAGTATTGCTGAAAATTGCTCAATTCCGTAATTCAAATTCGAAGGGAAAAAGACATAAATAGATTACACAGCCATTTTTATTAATTGAATATAAAAAAAAATAACAAAAACATGTCTAGAGGTTTTGCGCAGAAATTGACGCACGCATTTTTTAGTCAAGAAGAAAATGGGTATAGTTTTTGGTTCAGGAAGTACCAGCACACTGGTCCCAAGCTTAATGATTCGTCCCTAAAAATGTATCCCGAATAGCTGCATTCGGCCTCAGGGCCTGCTTTGTTTCATACAGTGTTAAACATTTGTAATTACTGACAATAGCAAATATTTAACTTACCAGTCAATTTAGCGAATGCGTCTGTACGCAACTTAATGGATAAGCCCTCCATTTTTTAGACAGTCTAAATCAATTCCGAAACTTAAAGACGGTGCTTACAAAATAAATGCTTTTTTGAAAATGGCGTCAGCATCAAGTCACGGGCAGAGTTTTTTTTTCTCAGCGCTTTTTACGCAATTTTTCTGTCGCCGTTGACATACTTGAGAAGGCGTAAAAACTACTCTTCATACGTGTATAAAAAGTAGTCACTTTTTGACGTATAAACTATAATTTTGAAAATGTGCAAAATATAGTCATAAAATGAATCTATCAGATTTACCGTGTAGCGAAACAAAACAATAACAAATATTCTAATAGACTCATTTTTGAAAAATCTCAGACAACCCCCCCCCCCCCCCTCGTAGACTATTCTCCATACAATTTTTTGAAATTTTGTATGGAGCGTAGACTTTGGTCCAAACCCCCCCTCCCCCCAGAAAAGTCTACGTTGTTTATGAATAGCCCCTTACCGAAAAGCGCAAGAATGTGTTGCAAGGTGCACGGTTCAAGGTTTACTTGGGACTAAGGAGTTCTACAACAGAGAACTAATTTTGAATCACTAGTTTCCTATTGAGTGTTGGAAGTACCGACTAGTGTATATCACATGTTCTTCAAATTTTACTAGACAATTGACGTAATATTCCGCAGAATTTATGAAGTGCATTACTTTCCCATGATCATACCAGAGAGGTTTCAATAACGTTTCCAATTAGACATTAGCCTTAACTTTCAACCTAAATCATAGTAACAAGCCGACTTGTCCACAAACTATGTAACACATTTTATTAATATTTTGGATTTTAGGTAAAACAAAAACTCTATTATTATGTGATGTCTTGCAGAATAAACAAAACGAATCAAACGTTTGCATCTAGAAGATCACCTTTAAATTTCCATCAATCCTTCTTTGCACCAGTTAAAAAAAAAATGCCGATCAGCTAACTCAGCACAGTTTCCACTTGTTTGGTGTGGCAACTCTGGTCGTATGCATCAACCGTGCATAAGTGCCTATGTAGGTATTCTTTTCTGCTCTCTGACTTCGAAGAAACCGAGAAATCCCAACGTGTAGGTATTGAGCTTGCATCTAAAGAAACAGCACAGCAAAAAACTAAATGCTAAACGTGCTAGTGAAACTGCGGGAAGAGGAAAAAAGTGAGAGGTTCGGACCAAATCCCCTCGGGCTAGGAAGTAGAATCAATGTACCTACACTGCTTACCTTTTTTCCGTTCCAAGATTCCGCTACTCGTAATCCACTTTCATGCTTGATGCAGGTACGAACCAAAACTTTTCAATTTTTCACCTTAGAAGT